>JABFOV010001617.1:0-24095 GCA_022817685.1 Aradophagus sp. ZL-2020
ATAGGGCCCTGATATGGCAATTTTTTTTGATCAGGTCCTCATGTGGCACTTGCGAGGAAAAATGGCCCTATCAGGGCCATATCGATGCCGTGCGTTACAACCGTATCAGGGCCCTGTCACTATTTTTAAATTTCTACCAGGTCATTGGTGTTTTGGTAGCAAAATATGTTTTCCGGTCGGAGACGGATTGTCAATCAGTGAGGTTGAAAAGAATTTCATTTTTGATTAGACCAATTTTGGATTATGCTCGTTATCGCTATTGAAATGACTCGTTAAACAGACTTGCATTTTTAACACTAAACCATAGCAATTGTTGTACTGTTTGATTTTGTAAAATAAAATGTTAATCACCGGCGATTTAAATAATTTATTTCATTATTCATTATTGCATGTGAACTTACACACGGAAAGAATAATCATAGCATAAACTGTTCCAAATATATCTATTTTTACTCATAGAACTTATAAAACTTTAAGCGTTTTAAAAACATTACGTTCTGGTAGGGTGAGATAATAATGAAATCAGTCTGTATCATTCGCATGATTAGTAATTAGTGTATTACTATCGATTTTAAAAAAGCCCGTCGCAATACATTATCATCTTTGAATATAACAATCACAGTAAAGACGAGAATAAACAAAATGCCCGGCAGGCCACGACGCAACACGTCGTTAATCCGTAGTTGAAATCGTCGATTGAGAAAAAAAAAAAGAAAAAAAAAAAAAAAAAGAAAGAAAAAAGGCAGCGTAATTAATCGTTGAGGCGATGTCCCGAAAATGAATCTAATTTTGATTGCGACCGGGTCAAACAGCGAACGCACTGCTGTTGACCTGTTTTGCCTTAATTTCAAAGACGCTTCTGCGGGCCGGAATGATTTCACGCATCTGGCGTTTAGTGGTCTGGTCTGACTTGCGAGTGCACGGCTAGTCGCAGCTCCCGACTGCGGTGGTCCCGTGATCAATATTCCTTACCCCCTTCGCCTTGGCCTGGCCTACCCCTCCGGCCTGCGGCGCGCTACAGCTAGGTGCCCCTCGCACCCTCGTCTTAATTAGGAGTCTGGATCTGCGGCGGACACGCGTAAGGGGACGAGGGCCAGGCCAAGCCCAGACAAGCTCCGTGTCCGAAACATTATTCTCAACTTTGCTCTAAACCAGCGTGTCCGAACGCAAACTGCAAGACATGGTGCTGCTTTTTCCTCCACTCTTCTCCTCCGCCCGTTTTCCGTTTTCCTTCTTTTCTGTTATTATCGGGTTCGTTTTTTTCTGTGTCACTCTTCACTTGCTTCACACTTGACTTCATTTAATTATATTACAACATATATTTTGTGAAGCAACGTGTCCTGTATTTGTTGTCTTAAAACGTTTGTGAACCTGTACTTGGCCAGTTTTAAAGCAATAGTGGAGAAATAAAACCAAACCAGTACTGTGTTTACCATGGTGTTTTTTAAAAAACAGAACAGTGCCACTCTTGTCAATTAACTTTGTTAGGGCTTAATAAGTTCGGGTCGTGAACCGTAGTCGAGCCAGTACAGTTTCAAGCTTGGCTTGTAGTGTTCCATAATCGTGCTTTTTGATCGATTCTGCGGTTCTGGCAATTTTTCGTTCGGCTGTTTTGTACTCAGAAGATCAAAAACGTGTTTTTATTACTTTTGATAACCCAGCTGACTATATCAGTGATAATGGTAACGCCTATTTTGTTCCTCTTGCCGGTCAGCCTGAGATTTTCGTGTTCCTCTCTGACTGTTAAAATAAATGATATACTGGTTTTTTATTACGATTCCCTTGCATTTGTTTTTATTGTTATTTACTACTATACACTATATGATCATTAATAATAAGCTCAACAAAATTTCGGTAATTATTTTTTAATTGTAACCGAAAATTCGCATTTCAACAGCGTTAAAGTTCAGAAACAGTTATTTAATAAAATTCAATAAACCAATACTTAGGAACATAGTTTCATTTTACATCTTTACGGTAAAATTAATGTTACTTGCACGTTAGGTACACACACACACACAATCTTGTCTGCAAAGATATTAGAGTTGAGGTTAAACCGAGAGGACACTGGAGAAGGGTTTGAGCTAATCATTAAATTACGGGAATTTGGTGATGCAGCAACTAGATGAAGGGATTTGAAGAGTAGAAGTAATATTCGATCGAACTTTGACGATGGGAGAAGATTATCATGTATGAAATCGTAATTTAATTTACGCTTACGTGCATATTTTATTTATTTATGGTACAATGAAAATAAATAGAAGCGCTTAACAGCGAAAAAAATCCTGATGTTATAAAGTCGCTGTATTGAATTATATGGTACATCTTTAATATCCAATCAAAAATTGTACTTCACGAAACCCGTTTTCTTCTGGGTGCTTCTGGTTCTATAAGATATGCGTGTCACTGTGAATGAAACATTTTAATACTTTTTTTCTTTTTATTTCAGACTCTACTTCTATCAGGCGGGATCTTCCCCGTCGAACCATGAACAAGGTAAGATAATTATATTATTTATTTTATATTAAACGATGTTTTATAATGAACAAATGTATCGGAAGAATTAAATTATACACGTCGTTTACTGAAAATAATGTATTTTTATAATGAGTAACTATTATTGCATTAATTAAGAAATCGATTTATTTGTTATTTTCGAGAAATGGAACCGAAATGATTGAAATGGGCTCAAGAACTGGTTTCAATATCGTTTTCAATTCTCAATTTTGATTTAAAAAATTATAAGTACTGCCTGTTTAATATTACTTGATAATAAAATTTAGTAAATTTAATGGCTAATCAAAATATATTAGACCAATTTAAAATAACATTTCTAAAATCAATCGTTCTATTGAAAAAAAAAAAGGATTTTTTTACTTAAGGATTTTTACATTCTATAAATAGTAAAAGAATAGATCAATAACTGAAGGCATTCATATGGATGCAAATATAAGTGAAAGTGTATGAATTAATGCAATCACCTCAAGTTTCGACGTACAATTAATTTCTGTTTCCGGAAAGTTACGTCGTTTTTAATGTATTTACTGTACACATGTTCACAAGTCTGCACATCCGTGTACATCGACATAAACCGGGCTTCATTTGTAGGCCCTTGGCGCCGTCTGCTTCCTCTCATTATGCATTGCACATGAGAAAACTTGCTTGGAGATTCCCACCTCCTGCTACTCCTCCTGCTACCCCACCTCTATCGCCGTTAACGCCACCCTTCAGCCCCGCGCACCCCTTTTTCTTTTTCTTCTTGCAGCCGCTCGGCTCGTCGCAAGTTCGTGCATCTCAGCTTCTCTTTATAAACTTTTAATGACGGCGAAGCTTAATCGAGAGAGCGAACAAGTATGCAATGCTTGAGCATTAAAGCATCCCGAGAGAATCGCTCATTGAATCCCGATGCAAGCGCGTTACAAGGCATAGTCACAATTGGCTGAAATTGACTATAGTCCAACTGACGATCAGTTTTCTTTCCTTGCACTGTCGCTCGCTTTTTTTGTTTGCTTGTGTCCTTTTTCCTTTTTTTTTTTTTTTTTTTTTTTTTTTTTTCTTTTTTCCCCCTTTTTTTTTTTTTTTTTTTTTTTTTTTTTTTTTTTTTTTTTAACCGGAAATACTATGAAAAGTTTCTGCCATTTAAATATATGCACAGCAGAGTTGATCTTTAACATTATTAATGTGACCGGTATTTGTGTTATAAATAGAAATAAATAATTCGTCGGTTGATATTCGAATTTACGTTTGTTGATTATAAATGCTGTTAAAATTTCGTTTTCGAAGTTTAATTTTAGCAAAAAAGTATAAGTGTAGCTTTTGTAATTTTTAAAGAAAATGTCTAATCGAGATTTAAACTAATAATTTGTGCTTATTCTATTTGTAAATTAAATTGTTTTACATTTTTTGAATTACCAAATATTATGCAAAAGTGTCTATTTTTATTAATCAAAACAATTTTCTATTCTATTGTATAATTTCTTTATATCATTCACACTCAGAAAACTAATTTATTTAAAACATTTTTCAGATATCTTAAAAATAAAGGTTTTACTTTAAAACTCTTTTTGCAGGGTACTAATAAACTCGGTAAGAATCACAGGACCTTTTTTTTCTACATAAAATTGTTTTTACTTCTAATTTTATAATTCATCAACGTTGCGGGATTCCGGCACAGGGACAATAAATAAATTAAAAATCTCTCTGATCTCCTTCATCCTGCAGATTTCAATCACTAAAACTTTCATCGCGCCTATTCGAATTGCCAGCGCTATCTTGTCCAATACCCATCAATGCGAACAAACGGTAATCAGTCGCAGGTTCATCAGCCTAATTTCCGCCGGTCGTAATTAAAAACTTTTTCCCATTTAGGTAGGAAGCATCAAATACCGTGACGCGATGCACTTTTCACATTAGTCTTTAATTAATTATACCTCGAAATCGATGTGAAATCATAAATAAATGGTATACGAATGTTCCTCAGTCCGTATAACTTGTTAAGTATCGATTTATTTTGGAAAAGGCTGCACTCGGTAAAACGTTCCGATGAAACTCCGTTTCTCAAAAAGCCTATTTGGCGTATGCTGTACATGATTGAAGGTATCACTACGTGTCCGAATTATCAAAAGGATTCGTGACTCTATCGCATTCATGTTGATTCCGATGAATGATTTTGCCGAGCTCTGAGTCATAACGTGGTTGATTGGAGTTTTATGTACTGAAGGATGATTTGTTGATTGATGAGGACTGTAAGGGACTGTATGTACTGGGAGTAAGAAAGAGAATTATCCATTGATGATGCGAACGAACTTCATTGAAAAGCAGTGAATATATGAGCTTCAAAAACAGAAAAAAATGTTAATAAATATTACATTTAAGAATATAAAATATAATGTAAAATGGTAATGTCTAGTGTAAAAGGTAATGTCTCACACTAGTACCTGCGTAGAAAAAATTATTAACAGCTGGCTGGCAATAATCTGGCAAAAGTCTGGCATTTGTACGTATGCTAGACCTATACCAGACACGTGCCCTATCACTGCCAGGCTTCAGAATTTGGGCAAGAGTAGGGCATGCGTCTGGCATAGATCTGGCCCACGTACAAATACCAGACTTTTGCCAGATTTGATTCAGACAGTTGGCGACAATTTTTTTCACTTGGGAATGTTTATTTACTATTATGCCAACATCAATTTGTTTTAGAACGACATAACATTCGATGCTATTTACATTTATTTCATTTCAATAATAGGTTTGCATAAGCTTAATGTTATTTTAGTGTAACACCGAATTTTGATGTTAAATCAATAAAGTTAATTTTATTACTTATTATGTATATAATTGATTTTATTTTGATATAAATGAAACTGTCAACATAATTTTTAATTCTGCAAATTGTATATATATGTACTAATAAACGATATAGTTTCAAAAGTTATTATTAAACATTTTACGTTTATCGTGGAAAGAAATAATATGCAAGTCTGTGTATGAAACAATTAACGAATCATTTATTAATTTTCTTTTCATGCCGTTGCTGCAAAAATTAGAAATTTTAATTGCAAATTTTCCCCCCGTTTACACTTTGACGGGCAGAAATTGATTTTCGCGAAATATAATCGATAACGCAAACAAATGTTTTGTTTCATCGTTGTTATTACTATCCGCTTGTTATTACTACCGCTTCCCTTTCTTCGAATTAATCACACTTCTTTGAATCAATTATAATCATTTTTCTATCATATCGCATGAGTCAGCAAATCCAAAGTTACACGTATACAAAAAAAAAAAAAAAGCGTAGATATGTGCGTAGATATTTACAAGTAACGTGTTTGATTGCTGCAGGATACTTGTTAATTACAGCTTAAACGCAGAATGGGTTATTACTCCATTTTTCGCGCAAAAGAAATCAATTAAATCAATTTCATTGCCACAGAAAAGCCACGCCGTAACTGTCTGGGATATCGATTATCAGTCGAAACCAAAACTGGCTCGGACTCGAAAATTCAAAATCAAGTCTCACTTATCGGGGGCTGATTTTCGTCATAACGAAATACCGGTACATGCTCGATCGATTTTCACCGTGACAATCCACTGCAGCATGTGCGGTAATAACTATTATTTGGCGTGCTAAGACCGGTTGAATTCCACCCTAGCACATCACGCGTGACCTCCTCGTAACAAAAGTGCCAGAGATGCTTTGGTATTTTCCTCCATTTCCAGACAGGAATCTACGGAATGTTGTGGCTATATATCGGCATTTATGAAAATTATGGATTAAAATCATTCGTGTTCCATTTATAACTCAAACTTACTCATTGCTTATTTGGAAAAGTCGAAAGTTTCGCTGCAGAAACCGAAGAAACTTGCCGGCAAGTTTCTTATTTCTTGCTGGAAAAAGTGCAGCGCTTTAACCCAGTTAATGTTGAAAATTTGTTAAAGGTGCTTTTTTAATTTATGTTAAGCGATACTTTACGTGTGCACATTTTGTTAATTAAGTTACTACTTATAAAATGTTCCGTCTAAGCAAATTATCAAAATTGTTTTGTGAAAAAATTTTTGCAATCGGAACAAGAATATAACGAATAGAGAGCAGTTTTGTCATTCATACGTTTTCTACAAGCATTTAAGTATGAGGATATCATAGGAAACTATCATAAAAGAATATCATAACGTAAACATTTTGTTAGACAAATATTTAAATTTATAGTCATAAAAATAAAATGTTGCCTCAAATCGATTTGCTCTAATACGATGCAAAAGTCATTTTCAATCATTTCAAAGGTTCATTTACTTTGTGAGAAAATGATTTTCATTTCTGAGACAATATTCTTTGTAAGGAAATGGACATTCGTTTTCTTCAAACGAAATGCCCTTTGCTCAAAAACTGTATTTCTTTCACTATCAAATACATTTTTCGATGACATGATTTATTTCGATACAAAATAATTTCACAAAAAAGACTGGTGTGTTGGGTGAAATCATATATTTTTATGAGTATAGATGGCTAAATGGCGATCGTTTTAGTTCAACACTCAGAAGCTGAAGATACCTCAATATCGGTCTATTTTATCGAGGTTTTTGTTCCATGTACACAGAATATTCCACAGTATAAAAAAAGCAATTACTGGAGAGATACATTGAACAAAATCTTGTAAAACCTGAGTCATCAGTATAAAATATTTACTCCGTTTGTAATTTGATAAAAACCAGCTTGTAGCGATAAAACATATCCGGTATGAATCGCACGTCAAAATTTTTATTGTTTTCTTGAAATAAGTTATCGAAATGTCTTAAAGGTGAGTAAATTAGTCAAAACTAAACTCATTTGTTTGTATTCAATGTAAACAAAGAAAAGAAATTTCGTCCATAGGCTAAAGGGTGAATAATAAGGGTGAAGGGAAGGGAGCATAAGACTCTTAATATAGAAGCGAGCATGTAAATTCTAGAAACTGCGTCGAGCTGCGCGTGAAAGCTGTATTTCTTCTATCGAATCTGGCTATGAAGACGGGAAATCTCGGCGTGGCGTAGGTACACCGGAGGATGGAAAATGCTGGTATCGTTGGTGCGAACGGGACGCTTCCTATTAAGGATCTTTTGAGCGACCCCCGAAAAGCAACCAACCGTTCCTTCAGCGGGCGCAGAACGTGGCGCATGCTCATCCAGAAATCGACGTCGAGCAGCCAACGTCACCGGCGAACCGTGCCGCCGGAATTTTCAGTGCGTTTGGCGAACAAGTCGTGAACGGACGCGTTTTCGCTCATGCAGCCCCTTCTGCAAAGTGGTCGTCGTCATTGTTTACTTTCTCCCTTCGTCACTTTGCATTTACAATATGACCCCAGGGCCTAAATGACCTGCATTTCAGATCACATTTATGTAGCTGCGAGCTGAATTTACGCAAGTCGGACAATGAACGAATGTTCGTTTAGTTGAACTCGATTGCTCAGATAGACAAAATCGTAACAAAAACAGTGGCTTTGGCATTGAATACGCTCGCGAACGCGGTTGATATACATTCGTCGGTTAGAACACAAGTGACGATGATGAATTCTAGTGGCTCTACCCACCACGTGATTCAAGGAGAAACACAAACAAAGCTATGATCTGTGCACATGCTCACGACGGTAGCGTGTTTTAGGATCACCTGATCGGACGGCATGACTACGACCTCTTTCAAAACGGACATTTATGTAGTCGGACTTAATCAGGTGTCCCGATTCGCTCGCGAAATATAAACACGTGTTACGAACATTTCTCGATTCTAACAATGAACGTTTCCAAATCAATTGTGTTGTGGTTTGTTTAGGGACAAGACTAAGGTGTTTGCAGTGAAGATATAGCTGGAAAGTACGCTGTCTTCGATTGCGGTGAGTCGATAATTCATACAATAAATTTCATTAATTTCTAACTGTTGCTTTATTCTCCATTTATATTTCATTGTCAAATTGATTATTAAAAAATTGTAAAACGATATTAAGCACTTGTTTGAAACGTTTTAAATATGAGGGTTTCAAGTTGTTTATTATGTCATACGCAATTAAGGTTACAGAAAGTATCTAAATAATTCTTAATACATTTCCTTACTCGTTCCAAATGTTTAGAAAGATTTAAAAACAAAAACTTTTTGAAACTTCTTAATTTGATGTTTCATTAAAAAACTTTTAATTGCGAGCGCACAAATCACGTTTGAAATACTTTAACGACAGCACACGTTTAAGATCGTTTTATAATTTGCCTTTTTTGATGGACTTTTGTAACGTTCATTTTAAGCCAGGTATGCAGCAGCAACTAAACATGAAACTTTTAGCCTTTTAAAAGTATCCAGAAAAACGAAACACAAATTTTTTACTTATAGTATCACAAATATAATTAACGAAATGTTTATTTTCTACGAAGCAGTAAACTTAGAAAAAGTAAAAAAAAAAATTAAAATTGCAATCTTCAAGCAAAGTTAATAAATGTTTGTCCAAACACCTAGAATCTCAAATGTTCCTTTTAGAGCTTTTATAGCCTTACGCCATTGTGTGCAAAATACCATTTTGCGCACAAATACGCCGACAATAATTTTATAGGTAAATTACAGAAAAAATTGTGTTCGTGTTACTAGAACTTTTGATAAAATAAATATACTATTTTTAATTATGACAGAAAGTTATTTGTATTTTATTTTATGAATAATTTTAAAATTAACAATATAACAATATAAATAAACAATGTAACAATATAAATAAAAGTATATTAAATGATCAATCTTATTTTCAAATTCGACAAATCGCAGCTAATACCGTTTGATTATAATTCATTGTGAATTTAATGTTTCGACTACACGTAGAGCACAAATGCAATATTTGTTTCAAGATTTTTTAAATTATGTTAATTTAAAAATAGTTGTGAAAATTAAATAAAAAAATTGTTTCTAGCTACGCCTGTAACCGTCTTTTAAAAGTTTTTCTCGCGTATTAATTAGAAATTAGCATCACAATGTTATTCATTTAATTGCATATAAGGGCCATAAATGTTTAGGTAGTAAAGACATAACGCTAATGGCAGTTATGTTAAAGTTTGAAGCTTAGGCGACTAGACTATCGCACGAATTTATGCCATTTGACAATAAAACAACATTATACTAACACAAATAATATATTTACATAAAATACAACGCATCCACTTCACCGTATACGTTTTTCGAATTTGGAATTTCCTTTCGGAATAAATATTAAAATTACTTATTTGAATATTAGAGCATCTGTATAAATTTTAAGATAATCACTATACATTATTAATTACGTGCTGTGCAATTATTAATTTAATGAAATTATTTTCCATTGATATTCTATTCATAAATCTTCATAAATATATTTATGTTCACAATTATTTATTATTTATGAGCATAAATACTTATAATTTCAAATATTCAACATTTTAAGTTTCAATATTCTAATTAATCGAAATATTGGAAACAATTAAAATATAAATTCTCAATTTTCTTGTTAATATTATAAAAATATGATGAATGTTTGTTATATGAATATTTATACTTACAAAATCATAATCAAAACGTAACAAAAGACTCCTCGAAAACTTTATAATATATATATATATATATAACGTTGCTTAATACAAAACATTACGTATTGTACTGTGGAATGAGATTGGTATAATTGCACCTCAAGTCATATCAGAAGACAGGATTTGCGGGTGGAGATGGGTATGCTCGCCATCTATTGTTTCGCGCAGTCGGCCTGGCTCTGATTAAATACTTGACACATCCCTACTCCGGCTGTCGCGACACAACTTCTTTTTTCGAGTTGAAATTACGGATCGATTGAATTTCAGTCTCAAGAATGTAATTAAATTGAATTCGCGTTTTCTTAAAACGGTCCGAAATATTTGCGACAACTTTTATTAATGCTTCTGAACTATATTCTTTGAGAAATGTTCGGCAAGCTCATCTTCTTCTCTATAATCGCGCACAAAGGTCATTCAAACGTATTTGGGAATTTCTCATTCTACCTCGTTCTCATTTCATCGGTTTATTTTGTCAAGTTCGACGACTGATACAACTTTTAACTTCCATCTATAGATTTTTTTTTCAATTAAATGTTTACAAACTTTAGCAATTCGAGAACTTGAGCTGATACGTAACTATTGAAGGTTTCTGTTAATTAATTCTCGAATTCTCGGCGTTTACTTTTCTCTCTATGCCTTCGAAATTGTTATTCAATTATCACTCGTTTTGTTTCGACGCGACTTCTGAACGTTTTATTTAATCAAACTAGATTCAATCGTTTCAAGATAGAATTATGGTTTGAAGAATTTATTCGATATATTTGTTTTAACAATTTTTTTGCTTTACATTCTCAGTGTTTTTGTGTACAACTACTGCGTGATTCGTATATTTATTTAATTTCATGAATACCCGCGCGGAAAAACTAGTTGAGAGAGTTCAATTTTACTTTTAAATATAATTGATGTTAGTTTTATAGCTCATTGTGTCAGGTTAAAAATGAAATCGTAACTTCGTTCCTAAGGGCCTGGCATCATCCCAACTAGGCAGTCTCCAATCAAGTTTTCCTGATTGTATCCAGCTCACGAATATCGCTCGTGTACCATGGCCAATTTTATTTCTACGAGGGTAGCTAACTGTGATTGCATTAAACGACCCAAAATATCCAGCAGTGCGAACAATACATTACGTAGATAACCCCGTTAATTCGCTTTATCATTTTATCATTTATTTTGGCAGGTGCATCACGTGCTTTTATTTGATCGCTCAAGTTTTTGAATTGGGTTCATTAATCACGTTTTGTGATACCCGAGCTTTGATATCGAAAACATATTTTTTCGCAATTTTTCAAAGTGCTTTCCAAACAAAAAGGTAAAACTTTAATTAACAGTTTACATCATAGAATAAATTTAATATTATTGTGATTTACAATATTTTATATCATTCGTAATTGGAGTACGAATATTTTTTTAATTTTAATAGATTATTTACAATTTTAACTATTGAGGACTGATTTTTATTTATTATACACCTTCGTAATGGTTACGAAATGGTAAACACTTTTTATAAAATGAAATACTTTCAAAAATAGAGGCATTACTTGCATTTACATGAAGGGAAATTGATTGTGGTGAAAATTAAGAATTGGCGATATGGTACTCAAGGAAGTTTTTGAACCGTGGGTTCTTTAAGATAGATACAGTGGCTCTTCGTGGAACAAATGTCGGAATGCAAATCGTATCGGACAAGAAGAGAATGGCTGAGACAAAGTAATATAATCAGGAGTCGCGACGGGTAATTAGTTACTGGCACCTGCGTACCTTGAGTGCTGCGATTTTTCTCGACTGAAAAGCCCCTTAATTATCAAAGCTAGTCGATATTCGGATAAAAAAGAACCCCGGCACAATTAAAGAAAGGCAAGAAAAATATGTGCAGTTTCATTACCAAATTAAAAAAAATATTTCATGTTATATATTGGAAAAAGAAAAAAAAGTGAGTGATTCGATTGCTGAAATAAACTCAATGAATTTGTCCTGAATATTCACTGAATTTTGTCAAATTGTATTCGAATTACCACATTAATCTAGACTTTTTTCTGTAATATTAAAGTATTTCGTAATTGAAACTGTTACTCCCAGGGTACAAAAATTGATGTATAATTAGATCAAATTTGATCAAACTAAAAATCAGAATAAAAATAATTAAAATCTATCCGATTACAGTCAAAATAGGACAAAAATCTGAATCAATAATAATGAACAAAATTTGATTTATTAATTAACAAATTCTATTGATCATTATTGATTGATTTTAGTGGAAGAATAGGACATTTTAAAAATTGTTACTAGGAAATTTTGAAATTATATTTGTATTTTAAATGGGAATTTTTTTATATGTCTTTATATGTCTTCGACAAAAGTTTGAAATGAAAATTTGAGTCTTCGACCAATTTTTTAAATATCCTTTTCATCCAATAAAATATTGATTGAGTCAGATTTTTCATTCCGACTTTTGGTTTAATTAAATTTGATCTAATTTAGACTTACATTCTTTTACTCGCCTCTATTTCAACACAAATTACAAATTAATTAAATGCAGTGGCAATTAAATACATGAATATTTTTGTTGGCTATTTCATATTCTCAATCAAATTATCATCGTCCGTATATAATCCTACATAAATGTATCCGATGCAACTCGAATTACACTTTTTTCCAATAACGATGTTAATAAAAAATCACAATGAAATTAATCTTGAAACGTTAGTGAAATATACCTTTTTATGAAATTTTTCAACTCTACTAAAACTTTTACATCGTAGCAACATCATAATAATGTTGCAACATTCTTCCAATTGAATTACTACTTCCTTTTCCCTATAGGTTTTTTGTTGTAATAAGTATTTATAAATACTTAATTTGTACAAACGGTTCTTTATAAACCACTATAAGAACTGGTATGCTTTTGTGAATTTTTTCAAAACAAATTTAACGAGACTGCTTTTGATTACGAATTGGGTAAAATAACGTTAGGGTAAAATTAAGGAAGGTTTTTTTTCCCTATGACGTCAGGTGTCAGTATTCGTATCTTGGACTAATAAACTTGCTACTAATAATCTTAATTTTGAAATTAGCTTAGTAATTAGTAGATGATTTTCAAATTTACTTTCACGTGTACTTTTGTCAAATGCATAAGTTTTAATACACATTTTGAAGAATGCTATTGACTGCAGCAATAAATTACCGTAGGTTTAATTATTTGAGGCTTGCCGAATCTATAGGAAATGAGAAGAAACGGGGTAAAAAAATAAGTTATATCTTGATCATATTGCCTGACGCAGCTGCAAATTGCAAAAGAAAAACGTAAGTCAGGAAATATTAAGCCGACTCTGACGACGTGAGGACACGATTATCATGAATCTTATTGTAGATCGTAATTTACCGAGCGAGACGCGTGCTCACGTCGAGCGGTGCCTCCAAGCGACATAGCTGCCTTTCGACGAAGCACCCGGAAGGTGTTGACGATGATTAAGTTTCACAAAAGTGCAGAAAAACAGCACACTGATATTAGTCGCGGACGAACGACCTGTTAACTCGCAAGATTGCGTGGGCGAGCTTTTTTCCGTTCGATTAAGCTCAAATATTGTTACATCTCGACAGAATATTTATATTTATTTGCCTCTAGATTTAGATTTCAGCAATTTTCAATAACTTGTTCATGGAAAAGTATATAAATGGAAACCACACTCAAATTTGAATTGCGTTGCAAGTATATATACAAAAATATGTTTATTTTATTAGCAAACAAATTCATTTCATTGTTACGACGGCATAGATCTTTTACATTATAAAATAATTTAAATTGTGTTAATTTGAAAATTGATCAAATAACAAGAATAACCAGAAAATATTTATATTTACCTCCAACAAAAGTTTTAATAGTGCAGTGTTTTTCTACACCCAGAAAAACTAAAAAAAGTGGGGAAAAACGGGAACTTATTTTGAGATGCCGATATTTCGCATCCTATCTTGGTTCTTACGAAGTTTCATAATCAAAGTTTTCTGAATTGTTTATGATGTCCGATTCTCGAGAGTCCTTGCCCACTTTGACTTATGTTGCAATATTCTGACACCTCCCTCAATTTCAAATAAATTCCATCTATTTTTCAGCAGTTTACATTTCGCTATTTACTGAAAATTATGTTTCGTTATTCAACGTTCCACACGATTTACTTTTAATATAGTAACAACGCTATAATTCGAATATCATACAGTCAAAATGTCGTTGATTTATTGAAGGATCAATCTTCCGCGTTTGAATGCTTCTCGTACTCTTTACGATGTAAGGAGCAGACGGCTATTAGTGGAATAACAGTTCGAGAAATGCAATAAAAATAACAAGGATATAAATGTAAATTGACGTAAGGAAGAATTGCTCTTATGTAAACAATACCTGTTTATGCTATATTTGCATTATAATACTTCTTTTTGAGAGCATTTCAATCTTTTACATCCACCGTTTTATGTAAAATATACGTCCTTTTATCTTTATTGCTGAAGTAATGATCGGGATGAAGAGGATGAGGGTGTAGTTTGTTCCAGTTTGATTCTTCTGATTCTTTGTATAATGAGCTCGTTTGTATTGCTATTATCGATATCACAAAGACATTCAAAATTTGAATATTTCTGTGTCAATGTTCAAAATTATATGCTTCGGAAAATTTTGCAGAGGTTTTTCTACAAAAAATTTTTTCACCTTAATTATCAATAAAATTCATTGAATATTTATGTACTAGTTCATCAGACGAGCTCTTTGACATTTTTTTTGTTGCATTTATTTACGAATTACGAATAATGGAACAAAAACTAATTTTATGCAAAGGGAGATAATGAAAATTCTTAAAATTTCATAACTGAAATCTTCATAATGTATTTATTATAATAATTTATTAGATCTCTTTTTACAGTTTAAGTTAATTTTAAATTAATTTAAAGAAAACTGTTCAAGTCGAAATTTCATTGAATAAAATTTTATCAAACCAAAATTACAGTAATCAAATCAGAAACAAATTTCGTGTCATGTTACTTTAATTGTAGTTTTTAAAAATGTATTTAAACTGTTTAATTATGCTTTTATGTAATTATTAAATTTTATTACATCAGGGTAATACAAAGTTAATTTTATATATTTATTCAATCTAATTTATGACGTGCTGTAACTAATATTTTATCTTTTTTCGTCCTCTTTTAAACTTTTTATTTTATAATATTTTACGTAATTATCCAATTTGTGGAAAGGTATTTACTTTATCTTATAATTATTTGCTTAGTGAAATGACATGATGATCGAAATATAATTAAAATTTTATGATATTCTTTGATGATAAATTTTATGTATTCGTCGTTTGGATTGAGTTTTATTTTTAAACAATATTTATACGTCCATTGGAAAATAAAATAAATACTGTCCAATTTTATAATTCATATTGCATTATGAATTTAAAATCTAGCGCTGTAGAGGAATAAAAACAGTGGTGTCATCTAGGATATAAAACGTAACTTGTTACGTCGATAAACGAAAAAGTCGGTAACAGAGTTCCCTTTTGTAACATGATGAAAATTAACTTAAAAAGTCAGTGATTGAATAAAATCTCGTTATATGTTGATATTCTCAACATTTTTAATTTTTATTCGTAAACAAATTTAATGTAATATAATTGTTTACCTATAAATGATGGTATTATTTGTTGAATAATTTTGCAAAACTAAATTTAAATACATCCATGTTTTATAATACAATTTTTTTTTCACTATTCGAAAATAATTTGTTTTATTATATTTAATTAATTTTTGTTTACTATTTAACGAAATCAATGTTGGATATTTCAAGTGCAAACCTATTATTTTATTTTCAAACTTTATTGTTTAACAATTAAATTGAATTAAAAGTAAATAATAAAAATCAATAAAAATAGTAATAATATTGTTCTTAGTAGAAAAAATTGTATTAAACCGTTTCAAAAAACTGGAATTAATTTAATGTTGGTATTCATCAACATATTCGAATATTTTTCTGAAGGTAGTTAATGATGAGATTTCAAATTGGCCGCAGCCTCATTTAAACAGACAAAATTTCAATTAACATGATATGTAAATATGTCGATCGATCTCTACTATTAATTAACATGACCGATATCAAGTATATTTAAAAGTTATAATCTCTAATTAACGTTTTTACATTTCCGCATTTCATTTCGTTATCACGTTCATACAGTGAGTTGTATGCCACTTAATTGTTAATTACTTTCGAGTGTCTGGATATTCAATGTTTTTGCCCATTTTTCAAGGATGTTGTCGTTGAATATTATTTAAGAATAGTACAAAGACTTTAAGTTTACTTTTTAACCGATTTGATTAACAAGAAATTTCACATAAGTGGTGACATTAAGCCTTCATTAGTCTAAAGTATTATTTGTAGCTGCGCTAATGAATGTATCGTATGCTTTGTAAAAGGTGCTGTACACGGGCAAGTTTATAAATTTTAATTGAAGAAAGTAAGGTTCTTAAAGAGAACTTAATTAGTCTTAGCATATATTGATCCATTCCGATTTCAGTTACGGAAATATGCATATGAAAGTTTGCACCCAAGAAAATGGTAGAGATTCGAGAATAACATGAATTATTTAGAACTTTTTTATTAGTACTCCGAAATGTAAGTACACGCGCTTCGTGTGCGCTCGTTAAAAATAATGGTATGTCATTGCCATTAGCACTTTTCGAATCAAGTCAAAATATACTTTTATTTTATAAATTTAAATTTAATACCATCTGTGTAGGGTATCATCAATCCATGAGGAGAATTTAATTTTGTGAATAACAGACGTGATGTTCATAGTTAAAATCATTTTATTTAAACATACAAGTGGCGTCATTTCGGTCAGTTACTTTTATCCTGGTTTATATTGGTCGATAGACGACCAATCCCTTTTCGAATAAAACATTAACAATAAACTCACAATTAACTGTAATATCACGATAACGCCAACTTTTCAATGTTTTAAACAACAACTTATTTATGTTTGATAAACAATTTTAATTTTTTTACACAAATTTTCCTGCAGTTTATTATTATTATTATCATTTTATTCGACGATATTTTTAACAAATAATTTAATAATAAAAAAATTATATTTATTTAGCAGAATAGACAATAAAAAAAATCAATGCAGCTGCTCGAATTTACTCAATAAAACGACAATAAAAATGTACACTCGAAATAAACAAAAAGCAACCGTTCGATTATCTTTTGTTTCATATGTTCGTCCGTATACTCTTTTTCTATAAATAAATTTAACTGCGTCAACTGAATTGTTACAATTTTCAATTTTACTTATTTATACATTTATATTTTACTTATTTTAATAAGTATATTCTAATCAAATTTCAATATAATTTGATTTATTTTTTGGTAGTATCAAACAATATGTATTATATATTAATACAAATTATTATTTTAATATCTACTACTTATTGATATTAATCCAAGACAAAATATTACCTTTTTAAGCAATGTTCTTTACTACTTACATGAACAAAAATATGAGTTAAAATAACTCAAATTTTATGTTACAATTTTCTGTATTTATTTATTAAAAAGAAAACAATATTTACGGGAAAACCATTTGCTTAATATTTGATCTTTAGCCATAGTTTAGCCAAGTTTCGTATGGTTTTACTTTTCAAAGTATAACAGAAACTTATAACAAATAAAATAGGAATTGTGAAGTAACAGTCAACAAAATATGTTACTTTGATTTATCAAGAGTAATTTCTTCAAGTGATCCAAAGCAGAACACGAAATGACATAAGTAAGTTTGATAAAAAAAAGGAAGAAAAAAAATACATGGTGGTTGAAAGGATTGGACTATTTTCGCTTTACTTTTTAAGGACAAATAAGATCATTTGTTGCAAGTGTTGCATAAAATAAATTATGTTTGGAGTTTTCGCATAAAAATGTATAGTCATTTAATGCATGTGACAATTTTTATTTACATTTTATTATTGTCATTCGAAGAATCAGTAATTATAATCACATTTTTGACACGCTACATGTAATTGGACAATCAAATCACCAAAATCAAATCACGTAATTAGCTACGATGAACAGTCAATGCACACGCAGCGCGGCGTCAAACGCACGGTTATATTCTTCGACATCGACAATTTTGATCGAATTTAAAAGTCCATAATTCAAGTTGTTCATTGCCGTTGATGATTCGCCAATGTTTTCACATTCAAACACACCCATAATGCAATTAACTTTATTGGATTATTCGTAGCCGCAGCAAGAGCGACGCATAGTTGACACGAACAACGAAATGCATGTACATAAATTATTGTGTCAAATGCGATGAACAAACGCAGCTAGGCACGAGATCAAATAGCTATTCAATATTTTAAGAATGTTTCGTATTATACATTTTAAGATAGGTTGGCTTGAAAAAGCAGTGGCCAAAAACGTGTTGTAATTATTTCGTTGGAGAAGCAGCAACTTTGAAAATAGGCTCATTTTAGAAGCAAAACCTAAGTAATTCAAAAATTCCAGACGAACAGTTTCAAAAATTTATTTATTTAAAAATTTATTTTGCATATATTTTAAGTTTGTACGTATGCTTGGATAAAAAACAAATCAATATTGAGAGAAGGTAAAATAACTCATAATATACTTTGGAAGTGTGAATATTAGTTAAAAAGTTTTAACATTACATTCGTATACTTTAATGATGAATTATTCTCATTGAGTTGAATTATAAAATTAAATATATAATGCAAAATTTTTTATTATAATTAGAAAAGTTTTAAATACACCTGCGAATAACAACACTAAAAACATTTCCCAGTCAATTTTTGGCATTTCATAAAAAAAAAAAAAAAAGTTGACCCCGTCAGACTACTAATCTGTCTAACTCGGACTTTTCGTAATGATAGAAAAAAAGTGACGGAAAGGCGCAAATGTGAGGAAGGGGGTAGACGAGGCTCAATCGATCCTGGTATATTGCATTATACCCGTTAATGAGATCGTCAAAAATAGAGCGAAAAAAATGGCATGCATAATTCTACCTTATTCGCAATGCATATACGTATAGCCCGTTCATTGGTAAAGGATTGGCTCCAGCCTCTTGGTCCTCGTGGAGCCAGACGTTCAATGGCTCGAAAAATTTAAAACACCAATCAACGAAGCGCTCCGAATAAATTTCGGTCGGATCGCTACCATAAAACGCAATGGCCCGATAGTAATAGTGCTTTGCCGGGAGAAGTGCTTCGCCGATAGTTCCTCTCAGTGAAGCCGCCCGGGAACGCGTTCTCGCGCGTATCATAATTACACGTAAAAATGCCGCTTTGACTCGGGCTAATTTTCGAGCTGCGGCCGCCTGCTGTTATTGGTTTTCAATAACATCCAAAATGGTGGCTTATCTTATCTAAACATTTTGCGTTCAAAGGTCGCGTGGCCAGTGTGAAGGTACACTTTTCGGTCCGGGTTATCGGACAAAAGAAGGCCGAGAAATCGGACATAAACCCTGCGGCCCGAGCCCCAGACCACCGAAGATTTCTTTGAACATAAGTATGGAGTACAGCCTGCAGGGAGCCATCAATATTTTACCAAACGTATTGCCTTAACAGCTCCGTATATCTTACATCGTCAGCCCTGTGGCGATTGGCCAGTGCGAAAGACCGCGGAATTTGAGATCCCGGCTGAATGTAAATACGTTAGAAATTCTTACTCGGAAATGTTATGAATTTTGCACAAACCTCAAACTTATAGTGGAGTAACAAATAGAATGATAGAGCTATGAACCAAGTTATGAACAGTTGTAATACGTTTCGTTCGATTTTTAGATTTCATCGGAATATTAAAAGGAAATTTACTCTGAAACACGAATTCTTCATTATTGAATTTTTGCTTTTGTAACTCCTTCCACACAGAAAAAATGCCTACTTGAGTGCCCGAAACAACGTATCAATGCTTAATTCAATATACATGTACTGTGTTTTATAAACTAATGTTTTATAAATATTTTTTCCGTACAGTTGTTGATGAGGGTTGAGGGCAGGGTTCGGCAATCCATTACTTTGGAATATTTGAAATAAAAATGGAATAAAAATGTTCAATAATTTGGTTCTCGTATATTACAGATCAGTAACATATTAGAAATGTTTTTTATTCGCTTTTCCAATTGTTTATTACAAGTTATTCCAAATATCATGGAATAAGGAATAATCATGATTCTACTTATTCCTTAATAGTAGATTAAGAAATAAATTTATTTTTTATTCCAGTAATGAGTGGAATAGTGGAATAAAAAAAATCATTATTTTTTATTCCGGGAATACAAAAATTTACAAACATTTTCGCTGTTATCTAACGTTATTAAAAATAATAAAATTGACAAACATTACATTAATTTTTAATTTACATCGTTAAGTTAAACAGTTAAAATTAATTTCAGAATATAAAAAAATAAAATATTATTAATTGTTGCAATGAAATTGAATGATTATAATTTATATTTCGTCAAAACTATTTAATAATATATTTACATTCTCACGGTTTATTCACTAATTTGTTAAAATGAATGACTTTAACGTTACAAAATCTTATGCTGAAAAGAATCTGAAACACAGACCAGGGAAAGCATCCTGCAAACTGTGGCCTTTAAAGAATGTTTCAAGTACAACTGTCGTGTATATTGTTCGATTTCTCTCTAAAAGGGTTTCTGACCGCGAGCAGCATTGCCTTCACTGAAAATCTTATAAATCATCGACGGCGGTCCAAGCATCCGTTTTATCATCGTATGGAAATCCAGTGAGTTATGTCAAAGCTCCGGGGGTCTTATTTATGATCGTGTTCTTGATCGTAATTCAAGGGGAAACTTTTTTTTGTTCTTGTTCGCGTTTTCCGTCTTTTTTCTTTTCACGTTTAAATTCGTAGCAACATCGTAAAGAAAAGTGTTAAGAAAACAGTGATAAAAGCTCCGATGTATATTCTTGTTGGAGGAAAAATATTATAACCAAAATTCGAACTTTATTCCAAAATACTATTTCAGCGCAGTTTACACAACATTTTTTGTTATCAGTAATATTTTGGTGCAGTTTGGAAACGGCCACCCAGTCAATGTCTTTTGTATCATACTTTTTATCATATTTTGTATCATCTTTTATATCAATTGTAATAACATGCTATCGTAAATAGAAAAAATTAAAAGGAATTGTCAATAGAAAAGATGTCATATCAGACTTTTGTTACTGTAAATGTCTTGATTGTAATAAATTTTGTTTCTACACACAATATTAAAATATTGAAAATAGTCTGTTTTACAAAATTAAAAGAAACGTCAATTTTAAAACGCATTGCAGTTATCCCGTCTTTTCTTCTCGTTAATCCGTGGAATTCCAAAACTAAGTAAGTATGCAAATGTCCAGTCAGCAATCTGCTTAAGTCGACGTCTTAAAATGTCTTGACTTCGCTCCTCCGCGGTACCGAGCTTATGTAAAATTGACGTCATCTATTATTAATGTATTAAGAAATTATACGATTTCTGAGACAAAAAAAAATCGGACTGCGACTTCTAAACTGTCTAAACAGCCCGATATGCGGACGAGAAATTCCTTTTCGCGGTTTAGAGTTCCGAAACTTTGGCAATAAAACGTTTTGAAGCTTCTTATACTTCTTTTATATGTGTCTAGCATGTTAACTATTTTCTTGACTAATGCTCTTTCGTATGCAGGTGCGCTCAACTTGAACCGTTTTGCAAAAGTAAAAGCGTAAAATTAAAAATGTTTTATCTTGAAAGACTTTTTTTAACAGATCCAAATTACAAAATATGTTTTTCTGCGTAGTTATCTTTACTCATGGTTGTGGAATGTAAATTCATCTATCTACATGTAGTCAGTTATCGCGAAGACAAAATCGTTTATTGTTATGTTATTGAGCGTATGGAGTACCGGAAAAATATGTTAAATTATATAATAAAACGAAAACAGACATGATGAGAATTAGCATCTGACCACTACATGGACATTCAACACGGTTTAGTTCGGTAGTACGGCTTTGCTGTGATTTGTGTACAGCGTTTTCTCCTCTCGCGGACTACCGCAAGCATGTGGTTCTGCATAGAGTGAACTTAAGTTATAATACGGTTAACTATTCTAGACAGAAGTTACGTCTAGCGTAGAATCGGATTTGATTTGTTGAGTATTAAAGGAAATGTAAAATTCGTTAAAATTTTTGGCTCATCGTTGGAAACTTCGTCGAGCTTATGTTACAAAAAGCCACACTATTGTACATGCGAATGAAGCATATGATGTACTTGAGAAATATTTCAACTTGATTTATGAAAATCCTCGCGAGGTGCACAAAAATAGTTACATTGCATTTTGCAGTTAGTAAATTTCTATATTATTTCATATATGTGAGCTTATACACTCTGTATCTGAATTTCATAAATTATAAATTAAAGGAACGTTAAAAAAATATATTTATATTTATTAATTGGTATTATTATTGTTATTATTATTATTATTATTATTATTATTATTATTATTATTATTATTATTATACTATATACTATATTATTATATATATTATTATTTATTACTACTTGTGCAAATTTATAAAGAAACTACTACATATTTTTCTTTATATGAATAAAAATTATATTTATGCAAACATATCTGAAATGACTTAGCCATTGAATATAACATTCATCAGATGACAGTGAGTATCTTTCAATAAATGCCTTAAATCCAGGTGTAAACATTTTTCAGCGTCAAGATTGTCGTTGCTCGCTACGCGAATGACTTGTTGCGTTTGCGCTGCCATAAGTATCAGATCGTGAATATGTTGTGTATAAAGACAACCGCACTAGGTTACCAAATATCAACTGCTTGAAATTTGGAAGTCCGGGAACCTGCCCCCTTACTCCCAGCGGACGTTTCTCTATTTACTGCGCTTCCTACCAAGCTAAATTAACTTAGAATGCAGCGATCGTTATCGCCATTGACCGTCTTCGTCTGCAAGTGTTTTGCATCGTCCTTCACCCCTACGTGACCCAACAGATAAGAGCCCGAGAAAGTCGTTAGTCTCTCACGTAGCCGGAAGTATATCGTCGCACGCGAAACCCGTTTGAAATAGTCTTCTTTCGTCTCTCCCATATGTTCCTTTGCAATTCAACGAGGGTCGAGCGTCAAGCACGTTTACGAATTTCCGAGTAAGCCTTTATCTAACACCGCCTTTGACTATTTCCTACTCGCTATCTCAGACTTAAAATATTAAGCTTCGAGCTGCAAGTGCGAGATATTTCAACGCGAAGGACGTTATACCGCGATTATGTCTTTGGCGTGCTGACTTATAATTATAACAGTAGTTTATGAATAACGGTTGTCATTTGAGTTTAGCTTGATTATGATTAGACACGCCAGGTCGCAGGTAGAATGCCGACGATTGATAAGCCAGAGATTATATCTAAATCCACCAGCGAATACGTCGCAACGTTGTTGCTACGAGATCTATGAAACGGAATGCAATCTGTCGACAGTGAGTGAAGCTTGACATCAATTGTTTAGCTACTTTTTTTTTTCACATATTTTATGAAACATCAATTGATATTCGTAGATGTGAAGATTTTTTTGTTAGTTTGTTGCTTCTGTAAAAAATTGTTCCTCTATCCAAGAATAATAAGCTCTCTCACTGCAACGACAAAACATTCGCAATAGACTGTAACTACTTGTTCTCTCTATAGAAATATAACCCTATAGAGGAACACTTGGATTCTCTTTTTTTTTTTTTTTTTTTTTTTTTCCCGGTAATTGATATTTCTAAAAGAAGAATAATAAAAATTCCCTTCAGTATCAAATTTTTCTATTTTTTAAAAAAAATTTTTTTTCACTGTTTCAATAAGCAATGAATATTTTTTTTTTTTTTATGTAATACATTTTTTTTTTGTAATTTACATTATTTTTCTAACAAAAACTAAACTTATACCTGTCTCTTATACTATTCTCCGAGCCCACGAGACCTCACATCACCTCGTATG
>JABFOV010001618.1:0-24084 GCA_022817685.1 Aradophagus sp. ZL-2020
GTAACATTGATATATTTTTCATATAAATAAAACAAAATAGGACATGTATTGTACATGAAAATACTAACAAAATTTGTCATGCTAATCAAACGAATTCTTTTTTCTCGGTGTACTGTATACTTCTTTGTGAAAACAGTTTCTTGATGCAAAACTTTATTAATACTTTGATGTCAATCAAAATAACAAAATATATAATTATTTAAAAGAAAGCAGATCAAAGTATTTAACAAATAAAACCAAAACCTAGATAGTACATATATTTACACGTTTGTTGAATCATTATTAAATAAAATTTTGCTGCTTCTACCGTGGAAACATTACAGTGCTGTAAACCGAAGAAATGTGAAAACAATTAAACCGCACAAAGGAATGTCAACAGCACGATGCACGCAGATGATAAGCGACAATGATTCGCGATTGCAAATATTCGATGGGGGCTCAAGTTCACTCGACTTTGATAACTTGAAACGCAAACGGAAAACGCGATTCACGAACGCGACGACAATAAATAGCGTCGCGCGCGGGGCTGGATCGCATAATAACGCAGAAATTTATTTGCCGCGAAAATTTGTCTTTCCTTTTTCAATACCTTATCGAACCGATACGAAGTAACACATTGCACATTTACTTTTAATTGATTTCCGTATAAAAATACAACATTAGTAACAACGTTAATTTTTAATCAGCGCGACTACGTTGAAAGCGGGGGAAATTGCTGTCTAGACAAGCGGGTTATTTTCGTCGGCGGCGACGGGGAAAATGTGTAACAAGACCGATTTTTAATTTCACCGTGATTAGCTTTAATTCTGATATTTCAATCGCTCGATATTTTATCTTTAAATCATACAGACGTGTCGTCCAATTATCCGGCCGAGTGATTGCTGATTATTGTTATTTTATTTTCAATTGACTTTAATTAAGCCCAATGAATATTTAAGTCTACAACAGCGTCGCGCGGATTATGGGCAAGCTATCATACCGAGACAAAAACTTGGACATTTTTTATTTCAGTATTTTAAATCGTCAAGTTGGCCGAAGGAATTGTTACTGTGTAAAACAAAGATACGATGGAAAATCTATACTCGCTAGACGAGGTCAAAGAACTCTACATACCTTGCACTATAGCCAAAATTATGCGGCGTTTGATTTCCGATGCAGTGCAACTACGAGAATATTGCTAAGGGAGACATCCTATTGTTCTTCTTTACGCTGTCATGTTTTATGACTCGCAGTGTTCTGTCCGGGGTCAGCGTGTTTCATTCCCTCACAAACGGATGAATTTAAAGTGACGACAAAAAATTGGATTTTACAATTTTTTATAAACTAAACAATGGCATTAATGGAGGAATTGCATATCAAATAATAATTGGATATCAATTGCATAATCGATGCAACTTCGTAAATTAGTCAATTAATTAGCGAACGTTTACCAAACAGCAACGATGAACATTGAATGGTGAATCGTTGCGGATATTTTGCTGCGCAGTGCAGTAGACGATTGCGCATTGTTTAACACGATTCAATCGTATAAGTGCAAAAAAGACGGAGCCAAGTAGGAATCCTTGAGTAAAAACGGGATAAGGACTGAAGAATCACCTTAATTATCGACACATCAACTTTTGATATTCAAAATATATTATATATCAAAAAATGTATATAATTTTGCTCAACGTATGTAACGTAATGAACTAAATCTAATAAATTAAAACAATTTCGATAAAAATTACACAAACAGTGGTGTAAAAGAAATATTACACTGTAATTGGCATTAGAAAATATACGAAATGAAGAGAAAAAACTAATTCATAGAGATGGAACGTACAGCGGAAAACATTTAAACGATCGAGTTATTTTTAGCACACGACTGAATAGTGTGAAACAGTACAGAAAAATCGTATGGAATGAAGGAAGTAAATTTTACGTTCATCATCTTTCTTTACCTTTAAAGATTACAATTTTCTACCTCGTTTGATATTACTCAGTCGTTGTCCGTACAAACTTTTGACACATCATTAGGCCACATTATCACTACAAAAACATATGTTTAGTTACTAAACATTTTTATGAAGTATGCACAAAAAGTGTCTTCTTTGGTGTTTTTCTAACGATAATGTTTAGCAGCTAATCACTTTTTAAACACTTGCTTTTGCTTTGATCAGCGTTAGAAACTGCCAAATTTATTTTGACTGAAAAACATCGGAGTATGCAATTCAAAATGCAGTGATTTAGTGGTCGGTTTTGTCAGCCGCGCGTTCTCACATTGTCGATCGAGAAACGATCGGCGACCACGCGGCCAGTTGGTAAACAAGCGTTCGCACACGTGCACGCGCGCACCTGTTTCTCGGGCCACGCATAGCTCGATCCCCCGCTGCTATCGGGCCTTTACTTTATTCATGTGACGTAATAGGATAAAAACTGTCGCTCGGAGCCGAGTGGCTAGATGAGATTACGCCGGCGAGGCTCGCGAGCCTGCGACCCGTCGCCGGGATTCGTCCCCGTCTTGGCGTCGTCAGTCCTCGCTCCCGCTTTCTTTTACTTAGCCGCGAGCAAATGTAAGCACCCATTACGGATTACGATTTATAATAAACGAACGCGGAGGGCGCGCCTCGGCTTTCGTTCAATCCCGCCTGCGATTGATCAAGCGCCGCGATTTTCGATTTAACTCGGCAAAGGAATCGCCCGGCTGCATTATTCATCGCGCCGACGTCTCCGAGTTCACCGCGGAGGTAAATAATCATTTCGTCAATCGCTCTTTTACGATTCATCAAAACAAGTCGATTTGTGGCCACGGAAGATCATTGCCGTGAAAGTTATAGCGAGGGGGAAGCAGGGAAAATCAGAAACGAGTTATTTCAATGAAAATGCATTTTTGAGACACGCATTATGAAGTGATCTTACAATTTCAATGCTGCTTGTTTTTGGTTGTCTTTGGTCAAACTGCGTATGGCATTTAAATGAACGTATCTATCGATATATATATATATATATGTTTTGTTAATCAAACTTTGTTTGTTTGTTTATTAATAATAATCTTCGATAAAAATCTATCGAGGATTATAGAGATAAGTAAGACGTATATATAATGCTATTGTGCAAAAAATTCTTTCAGAAAGTTATATCTCAGTGTTCCGCATCGAAAACACGGGCACTTATTCGTGATTATTATTTTATCATTTTAAATATATTAGTCGATTTTCTGAAAATGAAAATTTTGCCTGATATATTTTTATTATTCTAATTTGTTTTTAATGAAGCATTCATTTTTGTTCAGTAAATATTATCCGTTTATGTAAAATGACCGAGCTTGAACAATCACCTTAAAGAATTTAGTATAATTTCTTTTAAGTTATGCTGCTAGACAAATGTGAATAGGAGGCATAATATAGTTTGAAAATGACCGATAAAATGAAATCGTAATGAATGTAAAACCATTATTTTGTGTCTTCAAGTAAGTACAAGAACAAAAGATGTACTCTCGATTCAAAGTTTAAGTGTTAGAAAATTTATAGTGCTCTGGAAGTATATTAACATTGATTATATAAATTAGTGATTTTATATTACAACTTACAGAAGTAGTGCAATCGGAAACTTGTTTTCAACGGATTCGAAGAAAATTATTAATCGTGATCGACAACTAGAAATAAAAAAAATATTGTTTTCGCTATTTCTAAACTTGATTGATTACTGTATTCAAGATTTATTAATAATTTGTATAAGTATAAAAATATCTTTTGAAGAAGAATATACTACTTCTATTTAAGGATCTAAAATAAATGAACCAAAATTTTCATGATAAAATTCGAAAAATGGTAAAATGTAGCACTGTAAAATGTTAGAAATTTTGTATTGAATTTTAAGTACTTTTACATTCAAGTGACTTTTGATACCTCTGTCTATCAAAATTGATGTACAAATACATGAATTTAAACCAACACTTGAATAAGATTTCAATATTTGGACATTAATTTTAACGGACGTCCTTAAATTAGACTTATTATTATTATTATTATTTATTATTATTATTATATTATTATTATTATTATTATTATTATTATTATTATTATTATTATTATTATTATTATTATTATTATTATTATATTATTAGTACTTACCTCTCGCGCGGAAAAACTAGTTGCCAGCTCGTCCGGCAAAAGTCTGGATCGTAATCGCGAGCCAGACGCATGTCAGATTTATGCCATGCTAGTGCCAGATTTCAGAAGTCTGGCATTAGTACGGTATGCATCTGGCAGACGTCCGGCTCGCGATTACGATCCAGACTTTTGCCAGATTATTACCAGACCAGCTGGCAGTATTTTTTTCCACGCGGGATAATAAAAATTTCAAGAAATACCATAATAAAAATTTTAAGAAATTTTTATTAAGGTAAATCTGTATCTAAATACATAGGTTTCAAAATTCCTTCAATATCACCGGTAAATGATTATCTATTCTAAAAAAACTGGTGAAAATTTCAAATATTTTTTATTTTATTTAAAAGTAGCATTTACAATAACCGTTGGTTAGAGGTACATGCGTCCGGGAGCACAAGACAAGCAAATTGAATTATCGAACGGTGAATTCGCGATGCGGGAAACACACGGTACGCGATGCGCGGGTCTCGTGATACATCGTAAACGGAAATTGCTATTCATGATAATTAAAACGACTGCGAGTTGAATATTTATGAGCCCGCGAGTAATTATTCAGAGGACCCCCTACAAAATTATTCCGTCTATTTTACGGGTCATTTTCGCCCCGGCGTTGCAGGGTTAACGGTGCCGGGCAAATTAACGTGTAATTGGTGTTTGATGTACGTTGCGGTCGCGATTTGTTGCGCTGATTCTTGACATTTTTTGTCCGATCATTATACATTATTCGACATCGTTGTCGTAAAACTTGCGAAACGCATTACAGCAGTGATTAATTCGGTATCTGGATGTTGTTACTTCAACAATTCGAAATTTCAAAAATTTTTTCGAAATTTCGAATTTCTCCAAGTAATTATTCATGTAGCTACAATTTCTTGTTCTCATTGTTATGATTGTACAAAATTTCGAGCTCAACGTTTGACGAAGTTTGCTAAATACATGGATTACACGTATTGATTTAAACTTCAAATTGTTTCACGTGCAGTGTAACGTAATATTAATCTCTTCAACGTCGAATCTACGTTAAACTTCCATGCCGTAAACATTACTGATTCGATACATCGTCAAAAACTGTTTCGAGAAATCGCCTTTCACTCGCGAAGCAAATAATATTCGCCAGTTAAATATAACTCAACGTCGAGCGCGGGGCCAACTTTAAAACGCGGCTGTGAATCGATTTCCACTAAACACATCGCGCGGTTTTAATTCCTATGTCAAGGTGGTCGCGTTATTATATTTAACCCCGCGTCAGAATTGGGTCAGAAGAAAGGAAAAAGGCGGGAAAATTAGAATATGATTGATATGTGAAAGGTGACAAGCGGCAGAATAAGAGTGTAATTAGCGCCACGGCGGACGGCCGTTCGTGTCGCGGCGCAAAACTCGCGCGTGTATCCGCGAGCCGCGAAAGCGCCAAGTTGCGGCGATTCGATTGGCTCGCAAGATTTGCGCGGTCGATAAAAGTCCCTCGCACTTGCGACATTCGCGCCGCGAGACTCGACCGTTGGTGAATCTGCTTTCGTTGAAATTTCTGTTTTTCTCAACGATGAATGGAATTTCAAAAATTGATGAATCTTGAGAAATTTTCTTCCCGTTTATTTTGAATTTCGCGTTAACTCTCGTTGAAAGTAAAACTCCGTCCGTTTTAAATCATTCAATTCAAGACTCGATTTTCTGCGTTATAATCGGTGTGTATTGGCTCTGAAACTTTAATCGTCGGAGCCGATTAATATGAAATCACGCGGCGGCGCTGAAAACACGACGGAAATAAGCACCGGCCGGGCGTTTTTATTTATGCGCCGGGAAAAAGTTCGCGGCGAAGCTCGTCGTGGTAATTTTGACCGCTTGCGCACGTTTTTGCATCGCGGCGATTCTCAAATGTTATTATGCTCTTACTGCTTTCGTCGTTCAGAGAAAATACACTACGGTTAATTTTCACACTGTATGCGCATTAATATATTTCAAGAATATGAGGACTATTCTTATTGTTGTTACAACCATTCGGTAGACTTGAAAAATTTGTTTTGTTCCATCTCTGACAAAAAACTTTTTTCGGCAACAACGTTTTCCGGATTAATTGAGATTTTTTTTTCCTCTTTTTAAATATTACATCAAAGTGAATGCTGATTCTTACAACAAGCTTATTTACCGCAGCTAATTCAATTATAATTGTATAATGAAGTAACAGATACATTGTACAAAGTTAATTTGAGACTGCGATGACATTGCAAATTATGATTATTGATTGAACTAATACATTTTCGCTAGAAAGTACGAAAATAAATAAATAATTAAATACCAGGAATAATAAATATCAATTTAATGCTCACTGACAAATTTTTACACTGGCCAATTTTCGACGGAAACGACTGTTTTCAAAGCGACTACAATGTAAATGTTCTTACAGAAAAATTGTTATTTAAATGAGCGATGCAAGGTTTCCCTTACATCTCTGTTTAGAGAAAAAAATCATTTGGAAACAATAAAAGTGATTAAAAGTGAAAATCACCGAGACCTGATTAGCTAAATAAATTCAGTGAAACATTTGCTCGATCGACTCGGCATTTTCGTCGACGCCATCAAATTTCGTTTTCAATGCGTTGTTCTAAATGTTGATTGAACACACAAACGTGAAATGCAAAATTGCCTTTTTCCAGCGCTCCTTCAGTGGCGAAACAAAGAAACGACAAAGGAAAGACAAATCGATCGGTGCGTGAGGCTCGAAATGAAAAAGCGAAACTACTTGTTGTGATAAATGACGTGATGCGGGACGCGCGCGATTCTTAACTGCAACTAAGAGCAAAATTGGAGACGTATTGCATCGGGATAACTCGGCGGCCAGAAGGGCGTACATCAGCGGCACGCACACGCGCGGCCCGCTGCGTGTATTCGTACGTCGAACGCCGCGGAACCCCACATACGGGGCACTTGGGACACATAACGCTCCCCACTTACATCCAATCACTCCTGATTTATATTTACTACTCACTTGGCCCTTATTTATTGACGCGCACGGAGACGCGCGGAATAGAACCGTTAATTCGCTCAAATTGAAACTTATAGCCGGCGAGGCCGGACGACGCGCGCGCCGCGCACGCGAGTTATCTTGATGGCGAAATTTATGCGACTTTGTTTCGAACTGGGTTAATCTTTGTTTCGAACTTTCGGTTTGTAAGCGTTGCTCGAAACACGCTTTAAAATGGCGCGCGCGGGTCTCAATTATTTACCGGCCGACGAGCGGCGGTTTTCGGCGGCGCCGAGCGCCGATCGACCGGCAAATAATGACTTTACAGTCGTTGGCAAGCGGTAAGGTTGGAGCTGGAAATGGCAATAATGAACGAGTAGCGAGGTTAGCGCGGTGGTAATTTGGACGGCGATTAATGAATATTCAATGATAAAGATTTTTCGAATCCAGGACGTCCACTGTCTGGGACGGTTCGGAAATCGAAAGGTGTTGTTGATTGTCGGGAGGATTTGTACGAGGATCAAAATTATGTCCAGGAATTTATCTTTTATTTATTTACATTATAGTATTTAAAACTACTACATGATACGGATTAATGAAGGATATTTTGGTAATAATGTTTTTTTTTTTATTTATATTCGGGTATCCACATTTTAAGGATATTTTAGATATAAATAAATTCACATAATTAAAAATGTTTGGTTATTTTTATCAAATGCTTTTCGTATTATGCAATTGTATACTCACCATTGATTTTCAAAAGAATTTAATTCTTTGAATAGAAATAATCGATGACAGAAAGGGAATTCAATTTGCTCGTCAAAATTGTAACTTCTGAGTAACATTTGTCTTTGAAAGCCAAATGTGCCTGGCATGTATAACTTTGACGAACTTTTACACTTCATGAATAAAAGGTGAATCGATACAAAAGTGAAGCACCATTCGGTGGACGACTTATTCTGATGACGTTGCTCCGATGTTGTCAGTGCTGGTCAAATCGCCGACATTTTCATAACGGAGATAAACAATTTTGCAATTTCTATTTTTGAACATTTCCGTCATAAAAAATTACAAAATTTCAAATTTGCAATTCGGCGAATGAACTGTAACATTTCTTTTATCAATTGTTGGTGAACATACCTATATCGTTAACTTTATATTATCACGCAAGTGAAATAAAGAAGAAAAAACCCTAAATTTCTAATTTGATATTATTATTCTTATAAGATAAATAAAATATATTCATCGCACTGAGAGAACAAAATAGTAAGAGTTACTACTGAAGTACTATAACTTCAACATTTCAACAATTCCATTACTAAAACTTTATCACTTAAATAGTAGTTTTTATCATTTTGTTCATTCAATGCAAAGCCCACCTGCATTTTCAAATTCAAAAGCTATCCCGAAATATTTAGCTGTAATTTCCGATTGCGTCGAAACACGCCTGCAAAACCAAAGTTCGGCCGCCTAATCTCCGAAATCCATTTCAATTCCAAAGCCCTATTTCTCGAAGCATTGCCGAATTTTATGTCCGCCCGTATAAACCCAATATTCGGCCATTTGGAACAGCACCAACATCCGAGTGATCCGGTTTCGTTTGCCGGCAGAATCGCGGCCGATTTTCGAAATAGCTTTCGAGTTTAAGTGCGGGTGGCGCGGCTTCGAAAATAAACGTGCGAATGTAAAGGTGCTTTTACGTCGCTCGGGTTGGCGGCGGACGAGCCCGGCGGGGGTGTAGTCGAACGTTACTTCCGCTCTACCCGCTGCGGTTTAACGCTCTTATTATTGTTATTATTATTTTTACGACGGCCTCCCTTCCGACATGTAATGGCATAAGCCGGCACTCGAGAATACGGGAAATAAACCTAAGTGTATAATTACAATAATACTTTGCGGCGCTCCCCAGGCCGGGGCCCTCCTCGGCCTCGCGCGGAGCACGCACGCGCGTGGCTTGCGGCTCGCGCGATATGACGCTCGCCGCGCGAGGGGTTGCCACCGACTACGAAGCCGAGCGCTACTTAATGAGTCCTAAATTCGCCGGGGTGGCTCGAACGCCGTTTCGTGACACGAAACTGCAACACCTGTGCTCCTCAGTCAGGCCGATAATTTTTTCCCCCTTTTTTCTTTTTCTTTTTTTTTTTTTCTCTCATACCTTACAGCCACTACCGTGGACCTAGTTTGTGCGTCGTTATCGGAATCGTGTTCGTTGTTGTAAGCCTTGCTCAAAATGCACACTTCTTTTTGATAATTTTATCCAAGAAAGTGTTTGTAAATTAGGACAAAGATTGTAGGTTGTAAATAAATATTATAAATTTTGTTTTTCCATTTTTTCTAAAAGTGGTAGATGTGGCTTGATAATCAACTGTTTTATGACGGAAATAACGGCTGTTTTGTAAGAATAATGAGATTCATATGTGAGAAGAACGAGTACTTGTCGCGCATGTAGAATGCGAAAAGTAAATGTTTTCCTCACGAGTCGTCAAAAATGCTTCATCCCGTAAAAGTAGTCGGCGAATCAGACATTTTCCACGTACTTCTCGAAAAAAAAAAGGATTAAATAGGTAGGATTAATTTTATTTTACATATAAATTGTAATTCAACAAAAAGTTTGGAGCCGAGGCCGGAGATAAAGCGAGCGCTCGTTTTTTCGCCTGCACGTGAGACCGCTGGACCTCGAAAGTTGTTTTTCAACGGAATTTGGTAGTTCCGTACGTGGCGTTGTAAATAAATGAAGAGCAAGATTTCGATCTACGTACACGTGTATCGACGACTTGTTGCGACTCGCCTTGCATGCGCCCGCAAATACGTTGGCCGTAAGTCCGCAGAAGCGAGCTCGTGTGTGGCGTGCACACACGGAACCGCGATTTTTGTTGAAGCTCAACATCAAATATTACACTCGGCAAAAAGTAGACCAAAAAATGCCGCGAAAAAAAGCGTTCTAGCACTTCCTTTGACAATGCTCATGCATTACTAGCGGCATTATCCGGGCGTGAGTGAGACCACGCTGGACAAGGGGACATTTTTTTATAATGAGTAACGTTCGACGCGAACGCGTTCCTGAATTTTGCATTTCGCCCGGCTAGTGTATTCGAAATGTTTGTGAAGGGTTTTAGCGAAATGAAATTAAAGACTGTAATGCATTGTGCAATAAAATGTACATGAAGCATTTAAAATCTCTATGTATTGTATGTTGATAAATCGCAGATAAAGATAAGTAAGACATATTAATCATAACATATGTAGTGTTTTCGTTCCAGAGTTAAAAATTATAAAATTATTAGTTATATAGATCAACGAATTTTATCATTGTTCCATCTCTCGTATTATATCGACGCCCCAGACGACGACTAGGTTATCTCAAATTTTGGTTGAAGCCATTTCAAAATTTCCTATTTAAAAATACATGTAAAATTTTGAGACGACATAGTCTTCAACCAAAATTTGAGATAGCCTGGTCTTCGTCAGGGGCGTCGATATGCTCAAGTAATTTTTTTTTAAATAAAAGACTGCGTTTAATTATCGTCAATTAATAATTCCAAGCAACAGTCAATAATTAATTACTAGTGATAAAGTGTTGAAATTCTGAAATTGATTGGAAATCAGTGAATGCGTAAAAATTGATGTCGTCTACATGCTTAAAGGTCTTTTCATTTTTAATTAACTATCGTTTGATAATTATCGCTGATTATTGATTAGCGAAGGGGCTTTAAAATTCCACGCTTCATTATCAATTAGATTGTGAGAAACGCAGCGAAAGGGTTGTTTCGTGTACGCAACCAAGCTCGAAGAAAGCAGCGACAGTCCCGTTTCCGTCCGAGCGCAATAACTTACCTAGCCGGCGATTCTCACGTTTAACAGTTCGGTCACGTTTACGAGCTCGTAAGTGTAGTTCGCGATGGTGCGCGCGATCGCTCGAATTTTATAACCGAAGTCTGCGCGGCCCCGGCACAAATCGAACAGAATGACTCCATAACGACGTGACGCGGAAAATAAAATGGATTCAATCGTTTCAATTTGCCGCCGATTTTTCGGCCGGGTTTACAGGAGCAACGATCGACATTGAATATCGGTGAGTTTAATTCGCTCGGCATTTTTGGAACGAAAGAAAAAAAAAGCAAGCTCGTTGAGCGAAACTGAAACCGCGAATGAAAAATTGAGCCGGCCAACACTCCGGCATCTGTTTTTCCGACTTGAGAAGTCGAGGGACATTAAAACAGTCGGATTTCATTTTACGTGTAACAATTTGTAAGAAGAATTATTTATAAGGTTAGGCGCTTCGCACGCCGAGCACGATTCTAATTTTAGGTACAATAAGTCTCGCGGAAAGTGCAATGTATATTTTTACTGAAAAATTAATGCTTTAATGTATGTTGTAAAATGTACTCTTGAACGTCGTAACGAGGAAATTCATTTGCATTGAATTAATGCACGAGGCAAATTTAATTAAATTAATCCAATGTGTTTTGATAATGCAACAAAAGTTAGTTTGTTGAATTCAATTAATTATTTGACGTTTGTCAGTTGTTGTATTGTTTTATAGTTCTATGTCGATAGAATCGTGTTATTATAAAATGGAAGTAATTATATTCGTTGAATTTGACCTCAATTGAATCAGTTTTTCTCTTCATAATTATATTTTATTACATCAGTTTGTTACAATTCAAGTTGCTCATAAGATAGCTTAGTTGACGTAAAAATATTATGACATTGAAAATGTATGAAAATATAAAAACTTAATTTTTATGAAATGATATATTTTTAACTTTGTAATTTTCAAATAAGATTATTACATTTGTTAATGACGATCGAAATCAATGATAAAATCGTAACAGAGTTGCATGGAAAATATTAAACGATGATTTTGCGCGGACGGAATCGTCGAGGGCCGACCCTTGCGCAATTATTCGAAACAACGATACGAAACTAATATTCGTAGATTGATAATCGGTGAAAAAAGACACTCGGTTGGGCGCGAATGACAAGTTAGTAGTGCAACTCGGGGTGCGGGTTGTCAGCGGCGGGGGTGTGCGGGGCCTCGGCCGGGCACGTGGCGGCGCGTGTCGGCGCTCGCGTTGGCTATTCTTGTCTCGCGCGGGACGTCCGTGCGAATGAAGACACGTCCTTTCATCTTGGCCGCGTGCGTCCCAACGGAGCCCGGGCCGGGGGCCGCATTAAGAAAATTGAAACGTCGATTTGTCCGCGACGCCGCTCAACGATAATTCAATTAACCGAATTTACGTCGTTACCGAAGGGGAGCCCGTGAGCGAGGGATCACGCGAGACGCCGCCTCGGGCCCATTACAAAATGAGAAAATTGACTCGAAGGATGTCCCAATTGATTTATCAAATCTCTTTTCGCCGACATCATCTTTTTCGCCCGCGAAGCTTTTCGGATCTGATTTTTTCCTCCTGTTTTCTATTTCTTATTTGTTTTTCTTCTCGTACCCAGCGGAACGTCGATTGAAATGAACATTGAGATATTGTCATTGAGGCTGAAAAATGGAGGTGTTTTTTGAAATATTAGGTTGCCTTTGTATGGAAGAGGTGATTGCATTGAATTGAAAATAGGAATTTTATTGGAACAAATTCATTGAATTGAATCTATTTTCGTTCATTCAAATCATTTCGGTTTGTTAAATCTACAAAACAAGTTGGATTAAAACAATACTGTTGGAACACTTTTGGAACTTAAATAACGACCAAATTATTTTGTTGAATGAACAACGTTTTTGCTATTTCACTCTTAGACAAGTCTTAGAAAAATCTAAGATGTATGACTGAGTTTATGATAACACTGATATTCGTTTTTACGTTATAAATAATTTCATTCATCATTCATAAATTAAATTCATGATTTATGAATTCATAAATATTCTGGGCAGAAGAATCGTTATTTCCAAATCGGCAAAGAATATCAGTCAATTCTTGTTTATTTTTAATACACAATTAGTTGCAAAAATGGACTATTTATGAATTCGCAGAGTTTATTTATTATATTCACAGTCCATATTTATTACTATAAATTTTGATAACAAAAAATTTGTTATTATAAACGGCATAATCAGTGGTTTTCAACAACATTATTCATAGCTGTATTTGTCATGTTTAAATTTAGTCTTGCATTTTTCCGCGAAATTAGAGGTATAAACAATTGGAGTGCGCGACATACGTATTAAGCTAATCGTGTTTGAAGAATGACACGCGTGATGTGTGCCCCCAGCACGCGTAATTGCACGCACTGTTATTCACGTGCCGCGTGCACTTGTGACAGTAGGTCGAGGTGAAATCGAGCAGGTGCGCGGGGGATTCCCCCTCGAGTGTCTCTTCAGTCACGATATGATCGAAACTTAAACATATGCGCGTAATGACAGGCTCTTGATTTTTTTCGGAAGGGTGAACTTGTCACGATGTTTCTTCAACCTGTGATTGTCCCGTTGTGACGTACGAGAACACTTATAATTGTAATCAATCATTGTACCGCACTTTTTTTCAATTCATTGCTCATGAAAATTAATGGAGATTTTTCTTTGTTTCAAATTTATTGCATAAATGCGCTATTGCAATACTAGCAACTTCAAGGAATTCATTTTTAAATATCAATTTTCGCAATATTTACGATTTTAAACCACTGAACCACAGTTTTTTTCGATACGGGGAGAAAGAATTGTAAAATAACAACAACGCATTCAGGTACGGAGAAGAAAGAATTCAACAAATTCCTATGTTTTATGATAAAAAACTGTTGGATACTTTCGTGGTTAGCAAAATTTACCATGCCGCATAATAAAATTGACGAGAACAATTATAAATGTAAAAATGACGTCTTCAAAGATTGATATTTCCGAACGTAACTTCACTATGTTACACGGTAAAAAACTTCGCCTCAAAAGTGTACAACAGGTTTATGATGAAACGAATTTCCTAAATTTTTTTTCCATGTTCTTGATCTAACAATAACACATATTTGATCCAATAATGAGTATTCGTTTTTTAATATTATTGAATAAAGTATGTTTTGTAATTATTTTATATCATGATTTTTCTGTTGAATTATAAAGTATAGTTGCAATAAAAATGTGAGGTTTATCACTGAACCAAACGGGAACTAATCGTTCATAGGGCTGTAAGTTCCACTTTATCGTATCCGTAATTTGTTTTATCCGTAAAATCCTCGAGCCATAAAATGGCGTACATGCCTATTATTGTTTTAAAATTACATCAAAGGGCAAAATACAGTAAATTTATTTATCAGTAATTGTTTTATATTAAATCATATTTTATTTGTTTCAATATCCTCCCGCGTGCAAAAGTAACAAGTCTGTATGCGAGCCAGCCTTTTGCCAGACATTTGCCATACTGTTGCCAGGTTATTTTGTCTGGCAACAACATGGCGTATATCTGGCAGGAGGCTGGCTCGCGCTTGTGATCCAGACTTGTTACCATACTTATGCTAAACTCACGCCAAACTAATGCCAGACTTATTTTTCCACGCAACTTTGTGTGTCAAAAATTGTCGAAGGAATATAAAAATGTATAAAACGAACAAGTAAATAAGCGATCAAAATCAGCGAAGCTTTCACCGTCTTAATTAACGAATAAGATATTAATGAACTAATTTCAATGTTAATACCTCCTTAGTACGGTCACTAAGTTATCAAGTTCACGTATAGCAAATCGAATGAACACAATATACATTTTTTATGTTTTTGTCGGCTATGGCTTATCCTATGCGAGCCTTGGTCTATAGGAGGACTGCTTTAATAATGTTGAGGATCAACGCTTTAACTCGATGAAAAATTTCGTTCGCTAATTTAATGACGTGTCGTCTAGTCTACAATTTGGCACGTTGATGCTTAAATAACGAAGCAATTGAAAATAGTCGTCTGGGTCGAATAACTGATTCAAAGTTTAGTGCCTTTTATATTTGCTGTATTTTCATATACAATACAATGATTATTATTATAAAGAATTTTCGATGATGCACGCCGAAATAAATTTGAATTGACAGTTTGACATCCTTTTTGTTATACGTGTAATAATCGTTTAAAAATTAACCAGTTAATTAATAACTTTATTGCTAAGTTTGTAAATATGGGAAAATGTTCAATGGAAATATCGACAAGAATTAAATTAAACTTAAAATAGCAGCTTCTTAACGACGTTCGGCGCGAAACGGTGTTAAAAATAAATCTATTTTTTTAAAAAAGAATACTGAGCAGACATTGTGACAAAGTTAGGTTATTTAAAGTCTGGCTACGTCTCGCCAATACACTTTGCCAATTAGAAATTCGAATTTACCATAACAAAAGTTAATATTTTCTACATATAAATACTTTAAAGAATAATTAATCGTGGCTGAATTATGTTCTTCAATGTGTATACCATCGTTTCTTGCGCGAAAAGGCTGACGAAGAATTATAAGCTTATTTTGGAATATTATTTACTATATATACTATATATTGCAAGTTTTAAATTATATTTTCATATTTTACACAGAACCTTGCAACTTGTATTAATTTTTGAATTTTATCTCGTATGTTTTGCAAATTGAAGTTCCCTGAGTGCACTTGCAACAAAAAATTTCGTTTTAGAAAAGCCTATGTAAAAAATATGCATTCTATAAGAACATTTCAAACGTCTAAGATTAGCAATATTATTAATAGTATAGCATCAAAAACAAGTTAAGCCGAAAATAAAGGTCTAATAACCATTGTTATATTTCACGTTTCATCTCATGAGAAAACAAAATTCATGTGCAAGAAAAGCGTGCGCGGTAAAATGGTTGCATTTGAGCTATGATGCTGAATGGATCTATTAATATAATCAATGTTATCACAATTGTGTCTCTAATTTGCCCGATCAAGCGACGCGCGGGATAAAAAAGCGCGGAAAAGGTCGGTGCGGGTTGGGGCGGGTCCTCGGCAGTTACACGCATTATAACTGTGCCGCGTCCGCAAACGCGGTGAATTATTGACGAGTGCGCGGCAACCAAATCGTATCTGCTTATTATTCGTTACACGGCCGGTGCATATAGCTCGTTTGCATATTCATGGCTTATCGTTTTCGCCGGTCCCCATCCCGCCGCGAACCAAGCATTATCGCTGCTAATCATTTCTTCAATTTGCGCCCGTCATTGTCGATTCCCCGACCTCGGCCACGTCGGCTCTTCTTCCATTTTTCCCATCGTTTCCTCGTTTCAGCCCGCGAATGTGTACCATTGGAACAAAACTTTCTCCCAGTCAATCTCAATTTCCGCTCATTCAGATCCCGCTTGTCAGTCCCGCGCAATGGAATTAATAGTTGAAAACGCGGCGGGGAATATAACGCGGCTCAATTATTCAGGCGAAATTTTATGGGTTAAATTAGAAATGCAACGATGCTCTCGTTCACGGCCGACGCATGCGATTTCAATTACGCGATCGCTCGTATCGCTCGTTGTTCAAGAAAATGCATTATTATTAATGGCGCGTTTGATGCGCGGGCCACGAGGGGCGGAATAAAAACGGGACGATTGATAATTTAGAGCCGGACGTGTTGTTGACGAGTGTAATTGTTGTTATATTGTGAACTGATTTGCCCCATAACAGTGTGGGATGAATAACTTGGTCGCCGAACATGGACGACGATTGATTGTGATTATGGGGATAAGATTCGATTGAAGACTGATTTTTAGAGATCGATTCAAATTTTATTGGCAGACTTGCGAGACTTTGCGTTGTAAAGTCAAACACTAAATATTCAATTAAAGTAGGTAAATAATTGAAAAATCAATGTTCCTGAAGTTTCCAACGTTTATTATTAAACGAAAATAAAATCTGATATACTTTTCTTCATACAAATGATAGTATCTTGTCGATTGAATAATTTTACAGGAATATTTCAATGTCTGAGAATAAAATTTTTTATTTCGGATTACAATGTATGTTATTAAATTACATACAATTAATTTTCGTTTATTAATAAACGTTGGAAACTTCAACTTCATAATCAGTTGATTTAACTGAAAATCAAATCAATCAACTGACTTTTAGTTAGATATATAACAACTGATATTATATAAAATTTTTCTCAGTGAATATTTTTTTCTTGTGTGCAACCTCGAAAATTGGGCAGTATTTTCAATGTATATTTTGTATTGTAAAATTACCCGTAGAATTTGTTTTGCGTTTAAAAATTATTTTCGAAAAAAAATTTTTTTTAATTGAAATCCATTTATATTGAGAAACAATCACGTTAAAGCGAACGGACATTTTTATGAGTGATTTGATTTTTTATTAAAATTAAATCTATGAAATACTTGCAAAGTTTAACTTTGAAAGCATGTACATATTACTTGTAAAATAATTCAAAATATTACATGAAATTTGTTTAAAATAAAATTTTTACTTTACTTCTGTAATTTTTTTTTTGCTGCAGTTTTCTATATTTTTGAGTAAAAACACAATTTAAATTTGTGAAAGTTTTCTAAAGTTACTTATTGTCAAAAGAAAATGAATTGCAAACACAAAATGTACGCATGAATATGAAACCAAACCTATTGTGAAATTCAGTTTGGTTTTCGTAACATTATTTTCGTAAAATTGAATTTGTAAATTCGAATTTTAATTAATTGTCGCCTAATTGAGACCTGATTAAGATACAGAAATTGACGAACAATGATATAAATAAATGACTAATTTCAACTATATTCCATTTCTATACTTAACGCGTAGAATGAAAATCGTTCTTTGTATAGTATGAATTTGATATTCTTTGGTCATCAAATAATATAATTGAAAGTAATATTACGTTGCAATCGAATTTCTGAATAGTTTCATTTATGTTGGTTCTGCTAACTTTCGGTGGATATTGTGTGATATTGTAATGGACTGACAATTGAATGGCGCTGCATTTTTGATTGTGATTTATCGTTCAACATATATTGGATGAATGATAAAAGTCAATTGACTATTATCCGGTAATTGTAAAAAATTTACTACTTAAATTTTTTCGCACATCTTTTTTTATTCGGTATATATATACTTGAGCCGAGTAAATCGTATTAAGTATTAAAAACGTGTGCCAAACAAACTTTATTTATTCACGCATCATTAATTATAACTGATTTACAATCGGATATAATTTCAAATCTCATTGAGTAAGTTGCGTTGAAAGTCATGTACAATTAAAATTTCAACGAGTGCGGTAATTTTATTCACGATATTTGGTTAACATTTTCATTGGATTTCAATAATTTTAAAATAATTCATCGAACGTTAGTAATATACACGCAATTAAATATATCACAATAACATTTCCCATGATGCGTAATGTTTTATCAACCGAACTGTATTTCCACGAGATCTGATTGAATGCAAAAACATCAGTAATAAAATTACACCGCGAGAATTATTCAAGGCCTTTACATAAACAAAAAAATATTAAAAATGTCTCTAAAGAAATCCTTGTTTAGATAATTGTGATAAATAATTCAATTCGATGGATTCATTTTCTGAAAAGTACTTTGATACAATATGCCCAGATGTACAAAAAATGGCAAGAGACAAGGTGAAAAATGAAAAATATAGTTGATGTAACGTAAAAAAAAGTGCTCGACAGAAGTTTCGTTACGCGCTTTAGCGTCTAACATTTTATTCAACGGACAAAGGCAATTAAACGCGCGAAACTTTTCGTGGAAATGAGTCGCAACTTTGGGTTTATACGACATTGTCGTGGCTGTTACGTGAACTATAAAATTCGCGGTGCTCTAACGTGACCGACCGTAAAGATGATACGAGGGAGCGGAGATAATTGCTTCTACGGCGAAAGGCCGGGAGCCAGAGGCACTAGACTAAAACGTAGGCCAGATGGATATTGGAGAACGGAGAATGGAGAACGCGCGGGTGAGAAGCAGAGGAAAAGGACCCGGGGCTTGAAACGCCAGCCCTCCCCCCGGCTCCTCGTCCGCCAAAGTAGCACATGTCATAAACGTCAAGAAAATTATACCGCTGAAATGAAATTGGACCAAATCCAAAAAGGAAGGCCAAAATAGAATTGAATATTCTCGCACCGTGCGAGCTTGCTTTGCCACGTATCACGGGCCGATATTTCCACTCGCTCAAAAGTCGGCTTTACAATTTAATCGCATTAATGAATCTTGCTCTTGCGAATCGATCATTTCGACTGGGCCGTTTGAATGAATAATTCTGACGCTCGATGGATCGATTTATTACTCGATTTCACTACAACCATCTACCAGTTTTTCCGTTCCCCTCAAAGTAACGTAAATTGTAAAATATACGAAATAAATATCGTGAAAACTACGTGTTGTTGGTAATATACGTTAGATAAATGGTAACAAGTCCGATGTAACGTAAATACTGCGAAACACTGTAAAACCCTGCGAGTCAGATCGCAAAGTCTGAGTCAAATACATCGCAACTCAGTTTCTCAGTGTACGGCATTTGCAGCAACAAAAGTAGGATGCAGAAGAAAATGAACAGCAGGCTGAAGTTAAATTAAACATGTATAAGTGCAAATGTAAAAACGTGGAATAAAGTCGCGAAAAATGCGAGCGAATAATTTTAGACGCGACGATCGGGGCCGAACGGAGGAAGGGATAGGAAGCGGGAAGGAAGGGGGAGGAAAATAGAGAAATATGATGAATATGAATATGAACGCGGTGAATACGAGATGAGTGGCGTGGGAGGGGGGGGGGTGGAAAAATAGAAGAAAACGACGACGAAGGCGGCTCGACTGCGGAATATAAAAGTACATTACACAGCTGGGGCTGGCCCGATGGATGAGTGCCGGTTCAGCGAGCGAATCCGAGAGAGCTTCCATTAGAGAGAACTGCAAACCACTATGGCCGCATTCATCGTTTTATCTGCCGTAATAATGATGGCCGGACGATCTCTCGAACGGCCAAGACGTTCGCGCGCTGGCAATTTAACGCGCGCCATGCGATCGCCCGATCAATAGCACGAACGCGCCTCGCGCGAATCGAATCATCGCGTCGCGTCGCTTTGCAGGCTCCGTTTATGGCGGTTTAACGTTTACGGCCAAGTTGCGAACAAACCGGATGAAAAATTCATTCGACTTGGCGAATTCGCCAGCGCGCGTCAAGTCTTAATAAATAAGTCGTAATTTAATTACTCGTGCGATAAATAAGCTAATAGTGGAAACTGTGCGAAAAGTACTGAGAAAGTATCAGGGCAAGCTTTTCGGTTGCGAAAATCGTTTGGGATAAAAACAAAGTTTATTTGAGAAGTTAAATTTTTTGTTCAGTATATTTAGTATTATAGCTAAAAAAGGAGAAAGTGTTGATATGTACGTTAATTATATATGCTGTAAAGTCTGTATTGTAAAACACCTTAATAACACAAATGTGAACATTTTAGAAAGGTGTTGAACGTGAGTTTTTTTTAATTATCGATTAATTTAATAAAATTTAAATTTTATTCTATTACATGACTGATGTGAGAGAGATCTGTATTAGAATTAACTACAGAGAAAAGTGATATAAAAGATACATCTAGATTATAACGTGCAGATACTTTGCAAATATTCTATGCTTATTTTGATAATTATTTACGCTGGCATTGATCACCATTCTTAATTAATTGAACCAAAAAAACTCATATTGAATCAAGTACTTTCGATAAGTTGACATAATTGTTTTGAAATGACAAGGACATTCAAAATACCAACGTCGTGATTGAAACTGAGACACAATAGTCCTCCAAAGATGATCGATGACTCGACTCGACTTAAAAATAAGAATAAAAATGGTCGGGGTTCATGTTTCTAACGTTGGTACTTCGTTTAGTCGTTGGTTTACGCGCAACGTGACTCTACTGTAAGAAATTGGTTATATATAAAGTTCGTATCGATATCTCTTATACCCGGGAAAATGTGCGATCGTCCATCACAGTCAAGATAAATATAATTCCATCACTTGACCTTTGCGCGTGTCATACTAGCAAATTTTATGACGAATGAGTTTAGCTACCGTGCCATAGTGCGTGTGTGTGAGCCGGGCTACGTGTACAGAATTGAAACGTGGAATGTTATAAAATTTCACATCATTTGTTCGATGATTTGTAAAATTGTAGCAAACGAACATCGAAAAATTTAGAATATTAAATCTAAGTAATCGAGGGTGTAATAACTGCGCAATTTCATTCATTGTTTTTTACGGCGCATCAAAAAACCCTAATATTAAATTTGGATTTTTACACTTTTATTACATCTTGATCTTTAATGATTTGAGTATAAAAATTTAGTTGAAATCTGTATATACGTATAAAGTGGTTCATATCGAAGTTATCTTAACTTACATGATTTAAATATTTATTTGGAAAACATCAACATGAATTATGTTGGAATAATGTTTGTTTTTCGTGTTAAATAATAATTGTTATAATGCGTAACATGATCGTCTACTTCAATGCAAAAATCGTACTATTGTGGTATAGCGTTAAAGTGATTTGATTTAAAATTAGTGTAAAACCAGTGACAATGCGAAAAGCTACTAAACATTGTAAAATATTTATATCAAACTTGAGTACACATAGTATTAAGAATAACTTTTTCATTGGGTGACTAATAATTTATACAAATTTTCAACAATATGTTCTGTATGCAATGAGTTAAAAGTAAATAAGTCTATCGTAAAATATTATTTCTCACTGTAAGATTTATCTCAAAATGGCAGAAATTATCACCGGAGAAAACAAAGTGAAATTATAAATTTTTTTACACATTTTTGTAATTTAGTTCAATTTGAGGTACAATCAATCCTTTCAAATAAAACGACTTTTTATAATCGTTATTGTATTATCAGAGTTGTCGTGCCATTTACATAATTGAGCTCAAATTTGTTTGTTATTAAATTGTTTTGTAACCAAGAACTCACATCGTGACAATCTAAAATGCCACCAAACAAATTTCAACACCTCAGCAAAACCCGAAAATTAATCAAAATTTAATTTCGATCAAATGCATTCTATACGTTTAACCGCACACAACGAAAAACCCGATCCTCAAAGTTTCCTTTAATCAGCCCTCGGCGAATCCCGCTTCGCAACGCGAACGTTTCGAGCACAGCTTCCATACTTTGCAGCCGCTCGCACTTTGTCACCGGCATTGATTAACTGCAATCGCAATTATCCGCGTAGCCAAAAATCCCCCTTCGCCCCACGCCATCCACCTTTCTTTTTCGTCTCTCTCTGTCTCTCGATATCTCTGTCCCCGGTCGCGAAGCGTGGCTTTGAAGCCGCGCCTGTAGGGAATCCTCCGGTGGTCGGCTCGAGGTAAATCGGTCGAAATTGAATTGCGAATTCGCGGGGGCGCTTTGTCCGCGCTTGGTTTCGACGCGCGACAAGGACGGAGCGAGCCGAGCCGAGTCGAGACGAGCCGAGCGAGCATGGCGGCCGTGTCAGCGCTCGGGAGCAGCGTCGCGACGGCGGCGGCGGCGGATCGATGAGAGAGAGAAAGAGGCGCTCGGTCTGATTGGCGGGGTTGCGGGGGCGGAACGCGTTCTGGCCAATGAGCGCCGCTGCCCCAGATAGAGCCTACAAAATCACTGATTTTTACACAACTGCGACCGCCGCGATTTGGTTTGTCTGTAAATACCAGAAGCGAGAGACGGCCGATCGTGATTCGTCGGGCGCCGAGCGCGAGTCCGCCTGCCCCGCCGGCATCTCGCCGGTTGCGTGAGCACGAATACCGAGCGGCGCGTCACGCGAGCCCGAGCCGACGAATAATCGCGGCCTTTCGGCCCGCGCGCCCCGTCAAACTATGCTCCGACCACGCTTCCTGGACCTGCAGTTACTACTGTCTTGTGCAACAAAATGTCGTTGTTTCCACGGTCGTAACTGCAGTCTTGTGCAGGTCGCTCCGAAAGAATTAATTGATATGTTTTGTAGACAATTATGAATATGATGATGTACGGCGATAATTAAATGCGATGATGATGTACGGCGATAATTAAACCGATAACTTAAAATTACAGAACGTGTTCATTATAATTCTGAAACGTTTCTTCAATTTAGGTTTCAAAAGTAACAAAAATACTTCAGAAAATTTGGAATATTTATTCTATTTGGAATTTTCGGAATATAACGCACGAGATTGCCAAAATTTTTACTCAAAATGTACTAATCTTGGCGAAATTCCATGGTGACTTAAAAATTTACATTCAGTTTCAAAACAAGAGTTTTAACAATATATACTACGTTTGATGTTAAAAATCCGAGTTTTTAACAAAAAGTCCGCAGTGGTATTAAACATGGTCATTTTCCAGGTTGTAGTTTTTACAGTCCAATTAATTTTGTTGATGAAGAAAAGAAACATAGATTTTTGTTTCTGTGCAGAAAAGGATCTAACTAAAAAATTTAATTTAATTGCCATTTCCTTGAGATTTTTCGTTTGCGAAAGTAAATCCCTCAGTGAGGAGACTTTCAGCTGAAACATTTGATTATTTCAACTTACTGTATTTGTATACTATATTTTTATGTTATATTCTTCTCAATGTTATTAGATTGTCAATTTACTATTTTAATCTATTAATTCATTTAGCATATGAAAAAATTTTGCTCGTAGGATATTTTTTTTTTTTGCGTTACTTACGTCTAAAAACTTAGTAACGATTATTGTAAGTCGTGCATTCGAGGTAATTTTGCGACCATTTGTCTTGGATAAATTCATCTCGAAGAAACCGTTTTCAAGCATTAATTGACAGATAATAATAGTAGTATAATTATCTAAGTTATTCCGTTATTAACGGCACTCCCTATAGGAACTCGTCCGGGACGCAAAGTCAATGGGAATTAAATATTTAAGTCTCCTGCTATGCAATTAAAGTTTTAATAATTGCTAGTGAAATATTTTTAAACCGTAGACTTACAGGATGTCTTAATTAAAAGGGAATAATCTGTAATCGGTCGCCTTTTAAAATACTTAAGGAAACGACAATCACAGCGTTACAAAT
>JABFOV010001619.1:0-24079 GCA_022817685.1 Aradophagus sp. ZL-2020
CTATTTTTTTTTTATTTAAGCGAAAGTGATAATAAGATGGGTGGAGTGTTTGTGTGGCTTGCTAATTTTTAAAATAATACTTACTTAAAATATTTTGCAATCTTCATTTTTAAAATTCCAAAGTTTTTATTTAATTCCACTTAAATAAAAATATGAAAATAAAAAAAATAAAAAAAAAAAAAAAAAAAAAAAAATTTTTAAAAAAAAAAAAAAAAAAAAAAAAAAAAAAATGATAAAAAAATAAAAAAATTCTGGCACATTTTTCTATGGTGAATCAATAAATTCCGTTCACTTTTCAAATGTTTATCATTCCAATGAAGAAAGACATTTTCCTTAATGTCAAATAGATAAGTGAGATACTCCTTTCACAATTGGAATCTGATTTTGGGATATCGCTGAACGATCGTCGCATTCATCACTTCGGCTTGAAAGTGATACAGACAATCAATCGAAGCTCAATGGGCCTCGCGTCAAACGTACTTTGACATTTCTTTTGTTCTTTTGTTCGAGGCTCGAAATTTGAATTTCGAGTAGGAACTTGAATGACCAAATGAAAACACAAAATTAACGTATACAACTTCATAAAAAAAATTGAAAAAACATTTTATTTTATAATAAATAAAATAATTAAATAAATTTACGAAAATTTACATTACAAAAAAATATATATTTTTCATTTTTGAAGTAAATATTGCATGTAAATTATAAATTTATATATAATTTACAACTTTTTGTAATTATTAAATTTTAATATTTACATAATAAAAGAAATAATAACGAGGACATACGAAACAAAGTTTTTTATTATTGAATTTTATTATTGAAATTATCTTTACTGCAAAAATTCATGTCTTCCCGTAAAAGTCTTTAACTCTTTCAAGTATTCTCTTAAAAAGATACAAAAACTCTACGTTTAAGATGCTATTTCAGATTTTATTTTACAATTTTTTTTCTTCTTATTTTTAAAATAATTGTCATTTCGCGTTGAATACAAAATCTTACAAGTTTATATTAATTATGTTTTTTCATTGTTGTAACTCAACTGACGTTTCATTTTTGCAATAAACTATTTAACTGAATTTCCCGCGACTCACTTAACGGCCCTTTTTTTTCGTACTTTTGAAGCAAGGCTACAGAGTAAATGGAATGGCCGTACAATTTCTTCATTTGAAGTTTCTTGACTCGTTAAATCGGTCGTTTGCGAATTCCATGAGAAAAATGGCCGATCAGGCGGACATAAAAAAGCTATTAAGCACTTAAAGCTATTGACAAAAAGTTGGGAAGATAAGTTCATTAGTTCTGTAACGCGAAATCCATAACAGAGCCATTTCGAGCGATTCAGCAAATCGTAATAATGGCGGTGTTAAATGTGACGATTGTTATTGTGAGGATGATGAACTGAATCGCGAAGTTTGAATTTCAAATTTGCCGCCAAAACCATTAAAATGCTAAATGTAGATGGAAATGACACATAAAAATAAGAAATAATGAAAAATATTGTTGCATAATAAAATGACTTTTTATGAGTGCATCTGAGAGGATGCAAAAATTTAAATTTCGCGCCAAAATCAAAAAAATGCTAGGTAGACAGACATAACACATACAAATAAGAAATAATGGAAAAGATGTGAGAATAATTTTGTTGCATAATAAAATGGCTTTTTAGAAGTGCATTTGAGAGGACGCAAAATTTAAAATTTAAAGTTCGCGCCAAAACCATAAAAATGTTAGGACGATGAAAGCGACCTACGAACAATAAATACCATTGAAAACATTTATGAGAATAATATTTCTATAATAAACCGATTTTTTTAGAGTGTGTTTGGGAGGATTAAAAGTTGTAATTGAAAATTTGAGCTAGAAACATATCATTGCTATATATTTATAAATAATTTTTGAAAGTATAAAAATAATAGAACGGGACAATTTTTCTATTAAATTCCTTATAATTATATCCAAAAAATATAATTTTTCAGTCAATAGTTTATTAAGATAACCACCCTGAGTTTATTTTTGAGGTTAGGAATATTCTGCAAATATCAAAATTGAATAAATAAAAAAAGAATTAAATTTTTAAAATATTTTTTAATTAAAATTATTAAAATTCTATTTTCTGTTTTTCCTGTCTGATTTTCACACGAAAATTGAAGAAAAATGCAAAATAAAATATATAATTGATAACAAAATTATTTAAACATTATGATATATTTTTCTAATTGTTGACAAAAATTTCTACAAACTTTAATTAAAAATGTTCTCAATTCCAATTCATTGATTTCATAAAATCCATTATAATTCACCGCGAAACTAAATTGATTGTGCATCGTCAAGTTTGTAAATATACGCTATCTTGATTCTAATTTAAATTTACAACAATTTCTCAGACGATGTTACTTCGCGCGACAATAAGGTCTTTCTACTGTTCACACAGCAAGAAACGCTTTACGTGAGTTGCACGAAATAATCGATCGATGCTATTAAACTTGAATCCCTTAGTAATCAAAATAAGATTCCAACATAAGTTCAAAGCCATTATTCTCCTCGCGACGAAACTTTTTTTTTTGGTGGGATAAAAAATGAGGTTAAAATCATAAAACAAAAAAAACAATGAACGAAATAAAAAATAATAATTGTAATAATAATAATAATAATAATAATAATAATAATAATAATATTAATAATAATAATATTATATTATTATTTGTATAATATAAAATACAAAATAAAAATTATAAAAAAAAAGAAACTTTTAAGTAACTTCCAGACACAAAAAATCGAAGGTATCATTTTCCCGATGACGAAGAAAAAAAAAAGATTGAAGTGCCTAAAGGAAGAAAAAAAAGGTGGAGAAGAAAAGTGGAAATGAAAAATGGTTCTTCATGGGAAAAATAGAGGACGGAAAGTGGGGAGGAGGGGGGGCGTTAACGTCTCTCGAGACGGTTAATCAAACTCAAGAATTAATCATGCCGGTGGATCACACGATCTTTCGCGGCGCCGATCGATAGCCGATCGTTAGTCAGAACCGTTAATTTCATTAAACCGATTCGCGACGCTCCGGAGCCTTTTGTTCTGCACGATCTTTTGACGGTTTCACTGCGAGATGTTGTTTGTTGACTAGGCTTTCAGTTAACGGTCGCCCGCCACTTTGGCGCGCCGAGTTCCGATCGCGGAAGATCCCTGCAATACCGATTTTCATTGAAATAGAAGAGAAAAGTTAGATTTTCTCTCAAATCTGCTGACATTCGATATAAAATGTTCGATTTTTACGAGAAAATATTTTGTACGAAAACTTTTCCGTTATTTTTGAAACGATTTAACTTAACCTCAAAAAACGTTAAAATTACGCTAGTTTTTTTATTCTTTTTTTTTATTAAGTACTTTAAATAATTTGTAATAAAGGTAAGTAAATAATAATAAGTAAACAAAAATGAGATATTTTTTATTTTTAATCAAGTTTTATTCTAGTATAATTTTGTATAATCATCAATTTCTTTGCAGAACATTACCGTGAATATTTGATGTAAGTGAAAACTATCGTTAAGGTCAATCTAAAAATTTACAACTGACGAATTAAAATTTTTAGACCACTTTCTGCAGTCATCTCTAAAACGAATGATATTATATCATTCTCACGTTTCACAATGACTAACTTTTACGACCACTTTTTCACTTGATGCATAATTTTCTATCCGTGTAAGTCGACGACTTAATTTAGTCGTTTGCTTTAATATTTATTAAGACCACTTTCCTATGCATGATAAAAAATAACAGCACAAAAAGAAATTATTCATTGAAATTGCCGCGAATGACGACATTGCAAATTTGAAATTGGCGCCAAAAACGTAGTATTGTAAATTCGTTAAAAAAATTTCTGTAAATGTAAAATAATTGAACACACCGTTGAACTTTTTTCACGAGTAATTAAAGAAAATTTAATCAAAAATCGACTTTTTTCATTTTTCTACTTCATTTTAATGTAACGGGCAATTTGTTGGCGCCAATTTTGAAATGGAAACTCTGCAAATTAGTTTCCCATTGTGTTAAGAAGCTTGGTAAAAATAATTTTTGAAGAAAGAAAATTGTTAATGTGAACAATATATTTTACATGAAATATTATTATATCATATCATATATACAATATTTGCAATAAATTATAGAACGTTTTGATATATATTTAAAATATCCAATTATAAAGTCCTTCAAATATTTACGACGTATTTGACATATTCTTAAATTCCGTGACAAATGTTTTTTCGCCTCATATCCTCGCTGATTACATCCGATCATGCGAAGTTTCATTGTGTCGTATTTTTAGACCATTGACATTTGTCATAACTTCGTATTTATTGTCAAATTTATCCGTTTATTAATACAAGACTGGAATTAAATTTTCAAGATTCTAAACCAATAAGCCGTAATTGTGCGACGCATCGCGAGTTTTAAAATTAGACGAAACGTCGACTCGCGGATCAAATTTGATAACCGGGTTGCGCAACATCTCGCAAAATAGCAATCGATTATCAATCGATGCTCCAGTGACATTGATTTTTTTATTGCGCAACGATAATCTAATAATTCAGCAAAACGATTATTCGAGATCGCTCGGAAGTGACATAACGTCTTCATGCAAACGCTGGGAGGATATTTATGACTTACAAATACTTTGTTCGTCGATAGACAACAACGCTAATTGCGCAATCATCATCAGTCGCTCATAATCGACTAACAATAAAGTTATGGCCAATATTGCTGCGAGGCCGAGCGAAACACTTTCAAAAATTTGGACCAATTACGAATTGATAGATCGTGAGGGAATCCCACAATAAAAATTATGTATAATTTAAAAATTATATATATAAATAAATTTTATATAAAAAAATATTGTTTTTCATTGTCTTATGATTCGTTGTTTTTATATATTTAAATTTGTTAAATTTCTTATATTTATATTAAATGAAAAACGACATGTTTGCAATATATATATATATAAATTTTAATTTGTTCAACATTTTTTTCGCAAAGCACTTATTTTGTCATTTAACGAGTGTGCACACAATTTCCATCAACGTGAAAAAAAAAAACTTTCCCGCAAATAAACTTTATAAATAGAGAGGGGGGAGAAAAAGAAACGAAAAGTGAGGTAACCGATCGGACGGGAGAGCTCGGGCATTAGCGAGTCGAGCGCATCTCCTTAATTACCACGATCGTAATCATCTGGAATCGATTTCCAGCCGCTTTTTCCGACGCGCCTTTTTTAAACGTCAATCGCGTCGATACAAGTGCCAGCCGCGAAACTGATTTCCTACGGACGTCGCCGAAGAAAAGCACCGGCTAGTCCGCGCGTGTGTGCGCCGAAACACACGCGCACCGCCGACTTTCACCGGTTTCCCGCCGTTCGGCGACGATAAAACGCGTCGCCGTGTAAGTACCATCGTCCGAGCTCGACTGCCAATCGGCCACTTCCGCTTGTGAAAATGCAAAATGGAGGGAAAAAATCGAACCGATTCATAGCAAATTGTCTGTGAAGAAAAATTAAAAGAAATTCCCTAGACGGTACCTAGGGGAAAAAGTAGAAGAAATTTCCTAGATACTGTCTAGGGAAAAAATTGAACGAAATTCCTTGAAAATTGCCCGGGAGAAGAATTAGAAGAAATTCCCCAGACAATACCTAGGGGGCAAAGTAAAAGAAATTCCCTGCATAGTACCTACGGAACAAAGTAAGAGAAGCTCCCTAGATTCTGTCCAGGGAAAAAATTGAACGAGATTCCTTAGAAATTGTCCGGAGGGAAATTAAACTAAATTCCCTAGACAATGCCTAGGTGACAAAGTGGAAGAAATTTCTCAGATAGGATCAAATGAAATTCCTTAGAAATCGTTCTATAAAAATTTTGAAAAAAATCCCCCAGATATCATCTAGGGGCAAATGAAGCAAGTTCGGGGGGGGGGGAGTTGAAAAAACCTCCAGATACAGTCCAGGGAAGAATTAAATAAAATTCCTTAGTAATTGCATGCAAAAATTTTAAAAAATTCCCCAGTTATTATATTTTCCCCCGAGAGGAAAGTGAAGGAAGTTCCCTAGATATTTTTCAAGTAAAAAATGAATAAAATAAATGAAAAAATGAAATTCCTTAGAAATTGTCGGCACTGAAAATTAAAGAAATTCCCTGGTAATCGTCTAGGGAATTTTGTGTCGGCAAAAAATTAATGTCTTGTTTGATACTGGGTTACGAATATTGTATGTATGTATGACATATATTGTATATATCATATAATCCGGCATTAACCATATACGATGCCAAAACGTATTTTATTACACACACACATCTACATAGTATATGTTAATAAAATGTTAAAATTTACATTTTATCGTTAACATATTGTTGACCTACACTTGGACAAAAAAATGTAAATCCTTTTTAAGACGATGGTTATTAATTACGGCTTTCCTATGATAAGTGTTTACGCTGCGATGTGGCTGGATTTTATTGTCGCGGCATAAAGCCGCAGATTAAAATTCAAGTCGATTTTACGATCGGCTTTCAATGGTACCAGCGTCGTCAGCCTTTGATTCGCTCGTTCAAGTCAGTCGTTCGTTTTCATACAATATTCAATGTAATTTCGAATAAACACGAGAAGAAAAATCGATGGCTTTACGTAACGACAAACCATTACAAACGACGTTAAGTTGCGCTTCGAAATTGAACTTTGCGTTTTGCATTATTCGATTTCGTGTAATCGCTTATTACACGGACGGAACATACTACAATGTTTCAAAAATATCGATTTCAAAATTAATGATTTCAGAAATCGCAAGCCTTGCGATTTCCGATAATTAGTATTTAATTACCGAGTGTTTTCTTCTATACTAAGCAACAATATGGCCTAGTAATAAAAGTTGCAACTTTATAACACAATAAAAAAGTGTTGTCTTTCCACGTATTGTGTAAACTATTAAGAGGATAACTGGATTGTAAAGATTCAATTTGAAAATTGGCGCCAAAACCACGAAATCACTGGTTGAATAAAAACGATCTGTGAAAATGAAAAACAATACGAAAAGGTTGATTTTTTCTGAAAATCCTCATCATTTTGTCATACATCACACAATTGATGTGCGTGAAACTAGTCACGTGGCAAATTGCCACGATATTTTGTTTTTAGTCTTCAGTTACCCTTGAAAATATTGTTTTGACTCAAAAGTATATTTGTTGTGGGAAAATCAAGTTATTACATATGTAAACAAGCACTTGTAAACAATGGTAAAAAGAATGACCTCTTTTCTTTCTTTGTTTACATCCGATGTTTACATTTCGCCCGTTTTTTATTTTGCGTTTCCATTTGAATTAAAGGATCAATTTCTGAGAATTTGATCATGTTTACACTTTTACCTCGAATTTTTCTCCAATTCCAAAACTCGTGGCATTTTGCCACGTGGGAAACTCCGCACACATCCACAATCGTCACAATTTGTCCCACAAATCCCACGACGATCATGAGTGTTCTCATAATTTTCTCATAAATCCAACAATTCTGATGATTTTTCTCAAACGTCCTGATTCTCATAATTGTCATGATTCTGTCATTAGTAAGCTCGTTAAAATCGGTCGCTTATTAATATATGAATTCGCGTCGACATAAAGCATCAGCGCCGCGGCGGAGAAAAAAGGGAACCAAAACGGGTCCCATATATTTAATGCGCCGACATAAATGGTTCGCGTCAAGAAACAATGGTGATAATAACGACTGTGAAATACTACAGCGGGAGCCCGTTATAAGCGTTATTTAGGATCGTTGCAAATGGTACTTTCTAAGAATAAAACCCCCCCTTCCCGCGGTGCGTTTGACAATAACGCCGGCAGTCCAGTTTCGCGACCGATCGCCTGATTAAAGTGCTCCCTAGGGGAAAAACCGAAGAGACGTCCGTTAGCCGGCGCAAAAACGCCGACGGATCAAAAGTCGGGCAAGAAATGGGAGAAATAAGGCGGGAAAAAAAGTCGGACTCGCGAGCCGCCTAATCATTTCCAATAATTCAATTTATCGCGCAATCTGAGCGTTTAGATTTAATTGCTCGTGAAATGTGAGAAAGCTGACACCGCCGCGGCATTTTGGCCGAGGATTTTCAGTTTCTCCCGAGAACGTGTATCGCTTTATTGGCTGAGCATTTTTCATCGACGTTTATCACTTTTCTTCGGGTAATTTATACATCTGTAATTCGACGAGTTTTAATCTGGCTCTAATCCTTCGTTAAGAGTGAAATCCCGAGAAAAAAATCTCGCGAGGCCTTTCTAGAGTTGATTATTGGCGATTTTTGGATATATAAATTGTTAGTCGATTCTCAGTTGTGTCTGAATGATTATTTGAATCCAATGTTACGTTTAGGGGTATGTAAAATAATCGAGGTTATCGATATCAAAGGCTAATGATAAGGGAGTTAGTTAACGTTAAAAGCGTGCGTTTTTTCTAATAAACGACTGTGACTAATTTGATTGGCTGACATTTTCATCAATCAAATTACTCATAATTTGCCTCACAGAATTCTGCGAATCCAACAAAAACGCGTTCGAAGTCTTAAGTTTCATGCGAGATTCTTAATCGAGATATTTTTTTATAAATTTTTCTATTCATTTCAATTCGTTTTACAACTATCAATATTCCGAAAAACGTCGTTATATACAAATATCAAAATCTCAAAGTATCTCGTTAGACGTCGAGACTTCAAAACGAGAAATTTTGCTTGATATCGATCATATCATCTACCACGACTTTATCGATCGAGATATCGCACATCCCTATCCAGCTCACCTGAGTTGTAGGTGGCGCTTCTTACAAAACCATTAGCGAACAAAATCATACTGGAATCGAGATTGCAATAATATTAAACAAAAATACAAATCATATATTTATATTTTCAGCCTGTTTTTACGAATTAATGACCGCTCACCGCGGACAGTCATCACGTGATTCAACCCACTAGACTTGTAGATGGCGCTCTTTACGAAATCGAATGCGGTTATTCTGAAATTACGTAGTAATTATTAAAGATTAATTATTGATTTATTATTAATCACTAATCTATAATAAAATTTTTAGCACTGTTATATTCAAAATGTCATCTTACAAAAATAAAACATTTTTACATAACCTTACAATATCTTTTCCACTTTTCTTTTTTCCTTCTTTTTCATGTACCTGAAATTTGCCACGTGACAAATTCCCACACGTTTTTGATTTAGAAAATTATCTGTGTACAAAAAATTAATTCGACAAATATAACAATAAACATATTGAAAAATATAAATTACTAGATTACTGCGCAGGCCATATATATGATGTGTGATTTTTGTTATACATACATCATTGTTTTATTATTATAAATCTATATAAATTTTTTTTTAGTTTTGAAATTATTAAAAATAATTAATTACATTAAGAAAAATAAAAAACTCATTTATTATACTAATGAGAAAACAAATATATAAAAATCAATTTTTAGCTGGTAAACGTATAACATTATAAATTATAAAAATAGAAGAACTGTCAGAATTATACGACAAATATAATTTCAAAATCAGAATCAAACATTATCAAAATTAAACATTGATGACAATTCAAACATACAAGCAAAATTATTTATTATTATAGTAATAAATTAATGAAGAAAAATTCTTAGCCAATAAAATTATAATATAATAAAAAATAAAAACAGGAAAACTGTCAGAATCAGTAAATAGAACAAATAATCATTTCAGAATCAGAATAAAACATTTTGTAATAAAAAAATTCAAACTTAAAATGCCTTCGAAATTGACCGACCATTCACATCATGAATCAATAGCTAACTTCAATGTTCAAAATTTTTAGAAGGGATTACGAAAAATGATCGATTTCAATTTTCGAACCTTGAAAATGTTGTAAGTTAAAAATGTGTGGCAATTTGCCACGTGGCAAACTTAACATTTTTACATAACCTTATAATATGTTTTCCTTCTTCTTTTGAACCCGTTTTTCGAACTCGAGACCATTTTTTATGCAACGTCGACGAGTTGACCGAAAGACTGGGTCAAACGGAAGAGTAGTCAGTATTGCGGGGCACGCGCGCGACGCTTGGCGATTGCTCAATTTCGCGGGCGTTGATTGGCCATTTTTCCGAGACGCAAAACCAATTAAAAGGCGCGACGCGACGCTAAACAAAGTGTTTATTCGTGCAGCACGTGTAAGTGAGATTCGAAAGCGCTCGGCGAAGCGTTAAATTAGAGTCGCGATCGGACGACGGACGGCTCTCGCTGGGCCGTGTTTCATCGCTGCATCCTCCAGCTGTCAAAATCGGCGCACGACGACACGCAACGTCTCGGTGTCACTGCGCCGCCGTAAAACGATAATCACCGGCACCGTCCGTCACGCTGACACGTCGCGTCTCCCGCGGCAATGTCCCTTTCTTTAATTGTTTTTACCTTCATTCATTTCCGATCGTACGCGAAACGACGCATTTACGCTCTCTTTTTTTCGATTTATTTTGAAAAATCTCCGGAGACGGTATTCAATTATATCCATCGAGCGAATCGACTTAATGATATAATTTTGTTTGAGAAAAAATAGTTGATGGAGAGGGTAATTGATGAAGGTTTGGTAACCTGTTTGAAAAAAAATTATCAACATTTTTGGAACGTTGAAAGTATTGAAGCTAAAAATAATTTACACGATATGTAATGTCTTTTCGACAAATATATACATTAAGTATCCAATTATTTAACATGCAAGTTTATCAAATAAATACGGTATAATTTGAATTATTACAGTTCACGTTTTTCGACTCACAAAAGGACTCGCTATTATCATTAAATAATAAATCGTGTGATTACGGTAAAGAGAAAAAATTTCACCGCGAATTAATGAGAAGCTATGAATCACAACCGCGAGCAAATCGAAATTACAGTTCACTTCATCAGCGTAATTGTCATTCAAACGTAATTTGTAACCGTCGATGTTAATCGTAACTAATTCCTACTCACGAGTAACTCATTAAGCCGAAGCGTTTGTCGATGTAAAAGAATTACACGTGTTTTCTCGCATTAATTGTTCAATTTCACGTGGGAAATTGTTTACCGAGTGTACTTCTGTCCCGAGTTTCTCATAATGAGTTCGGCGCCGAATGAATAAGTAAACTTTGAGAATTCGTTCGGCTGAGGTTTTACTGTACGTTGTTTTTTCCAAATGATACATTTTTTTATATCGTAGCGATAATATCTATGAAGTAATACAAAATTGCGATAAATATTTTAGGTTAAAGTTATGGCAAAGATTTCTTTTTTGCAAAATTAATTTTTTCCACCTAGAGGTGGTGGCGAAAGTAAGCATTTTCTACACTTGTGAGAAAAGTGATTACTTTCCTCACTCGTGGAGAAAGTAACCGCTTTCCACACTAGTGGGAAAATGTACTATTTCCTCTATAAAACCAAAAAGAATTCAACAATCATTAGTTTTTCATTGTTCATTCGATTTATTTTTCTGACATTTTTATCTATTAGCATTTTCATGGTTGTGGCGCCAAATTCAAAATTAGAAATGTATGAAGAATGTACCTTTTAAAATAAATCACGAATATAATGATTATTTGCCTCTTTGATCGCACGAATAAATCTTCCTTTCGAATCAAAAAATTTCCTTTCACGAGAAGCGGCCCTCGAAATCGCGTGCACTGTTCATCAAAGTAAAATTTTGGCTTGAATCGAAAGCTACTTTCAGCTCGATCGCGAGGATGTTTATAAAGTCAAGTAGCGTCTACTTTTGTACATAACATTAAAGCGAACGCGCGGAATATCAATTGGCGCTTAAGCGAAACTAGTTTATTTGTCTGGAGTGCATTTCCTGTACAACTGTAATCCACGCACACGACGAGCATTCAAAATGGATAGAAAAATGTCTCGTGACATGGTCGAAATGATTTACGCGCGATTCGAGGAAGTCATTGTGACCGTTGGATTTAATCTGATGCGAACGAGCGGAGCTAATGGTTTCATCCAAAGCTTGAAGAATCGAGGAAGAAGCGCACTTTAATTACAGTTAGTTTACGTGTTACGATTTTGGTAACATTATTATTCCGCCAAGCGTGTCACTGGAGCGCAAACACCGGAAACGTCATTTTCCAAAATAAGCGACTTTCCAACTTTTGATTTCGTCCCATCGGCTATTGACTCTTTATTTAGAAATTCCTACGAAAAGTCCTACTTTTCCGAAATTTATTTCCAAATTTAATTTTTTTTAAACAAATCAAAAAATTTTTTTTAATCAAAATTTTTTTTAATCAAAACAAATCAATTTAATTTTTTTTAAACAAATCAAAAATTTATTCACGTTTTCCAAACTGTTTTTTTTTTTTTTTTTTATATTTTTGTAGAAATCTAAAATATTTTTACAGTTTATTTGATCGATGAATTTAGTTTGATTTTTAATATCGATAATTTAACGTATAAAGGAATTATTTCCAAATTCGTTAAAACAGAAAAAGCCTTATCTAAATCACGGCGTACATAATTACTTCGTACAAGTAAAAAGTATCCGACTAGCTAATCTTAATCAAATCTACAAAGTTACATAAACGCGGTATAAACCAATAAAAAAAGTGACTGCAGATGCAATCGCAAACATCCTCTAGCCGGTGCCGCCATTTTCGATCTATCCTAACTTTCCATCTGCATCGACATACAAAGATTGTGACAAGTGGATACTCATTTACCTAAATTCAAGTGCCGTTTCTTTTGTCTCCTGACCGAATTCTGTGGTTTCTCAGAATTTTGTTTTTCTTTCATTTCAAATGAAGATTTTGTAATTAAGATATCAAATAATCTAGACACCAGAAAGTTTAATAAATGATTAATCGATTGATAAATTGATTTGTAAATGATATATCGATTTATATTAATGACTTTTTAATGATGATGTTTTGAATAATCCCATTCATTTTTTCGTTCCTGGCGAAGTTTTGAAAATTATAGTTATAAAAAACATGTAATATCTCATAAAGTACTTGACGTCAGACCAGGCACAAGACGATTCCACGGTCAACAAACTCAGTCGCACATGCTTTGTGAAGTATCCTGTGCCCGCAGGGAACGCAGGCATGCGTGGCGATGTTGTCCAGGCACACGGTGTACATCGCGTGCTCCAATTATAATGCTGGAGGAGGATGAATTGGCTCAGTAGCTGGTTCAGGAGCTGATTTAGTAGCAGGCTAGACAGTCCCTAATAGAAAAGTCAATCTGACTACGGTATTCGTTTGGCAATTGCCCAATTAATACCCACCCCTAGAAAATTATACCAGACGACCGACCTTTCTTGGATGATAATTCCCAGACGAACATTTATCCCTGGATGATAAATGCGAGAGTATTGACCACCCCTGGCGAATCACTCCCAGACCATCCACCCCTCGATGATAATTATTGGACTACAACACACCCCTAGATGCTAATTATAGACTACCAACTATCCTGGTGAATCATTCTCAGATGACCATCCATCCCTAGATGATAAATGCGAGAATATTAACCACCCTTTGCGAATCACTCCCAGACTACTCACCCCGCCATGATAATTATTAGACTACAATCCACACCTAGATGATAATTATAAACTATAATTATAAACTACGACATCTATCCTGATTCTCAGGTGATCATCCATCCCTAGATGATGAATGCGAGAATGTTAACCACCCCTGGCGAACGTTTTTCCAGATCATCCATCCCTCGATGATAATTACTAGGTTACAACGCACCCCTAGATGATAATTATAGACTACCAACCATTCTGGTGAATTATTCTTAGATGGCCATCCACCCCTGAAAAATCATTACAATTATACTAGAGTGGATGGTTTAGATCTATATGTAGGCTAACTTTTTCACCATAGATGGGTGGTTCTAGATTAACTTTTCCTCTGGGAATAGACGCACAGGAAACAAATAACAATTTCCCGAGTCGCATTTACGTTCTTCGATTGAACGATTCTAAATTATTACTGGTTCTATCTGACACGCCACACACTGAATATATTTGTGCTCAGTTGCTCCAAGTTTCTCCCAAGTAACAATTGAAATCGGGCGCATTCTCAACTAGTTGTTCGACATGATTCTCCTTTTGGCTGATCTCAACGATTCCCTGTTCGAACATGTTCGAAGGCCAAAGCCATTATCAGAGTGGTAGTGAGTCCGTGATAAAGTTTATCGCCTTCACATTTTCCGTACGCCGCTTTCATACAATGATGAACCCAGCACCCAATATTTCTGCATCTTAAAAATTTTTTGCAACTGGACAGACTAATTTTAAATATAGGACCAAATTGTTCATTGTTGGCTAAAACATTGTAAATTCCAACTTTGACATTTTAACCTAGCAGTAAATCATGCCAACTCCATCATTGTAATCTTCTGTTTCAATTTCATCATTATCTCGAAGAACCTCGCAGTGCCAAACTTCATCTAGGAACTTCGATAAAACCTAACTTGAAGCAATCAACTAAAATTTTAATCAGAGTGACCTAAACCAATTCATACATCCAACGGACTACCTCTTCTATGAACATGACATGCGTCAGTGATAAGGAAGAGAAATGTCTTTTCACTTTCTCTGCGAGTGTCCGTCACTCATATCTGCGACAATTAGAAGTCTAGGTGCTGGGTTCATTGAGCTACAGTTGCTGAAAGAAATTATTACCAATATTTTGAGACCATTATCATTCAATAGCTTACCTAATTTATAGAGCAAATAACAGAATAGGTATAAAGGTCTTTAAATATCTCGTAGTGGTGAAGACTAATGGCGCCAAATTTGAATCTTCATTCAGTAGTCCACATGTTTAGACACATAAATTTGTCTTTATTATTTCTCCACACAGAAAAGACGACCTTTTAGAAGAGAATTAACCAATAAGTGCACAATAATGATCAATATATCCATGTAATCCATGTAAATCGATATTAATCAATAGATACAAACGTATAATCGATATACATCGAGACATATCGATATGTATGTACAATACGATATATATCGAATATATATCGATATATATCGACTATATAATCGAGATATATCGATATATATCGATATATATGTACAATCGACATCCACCTGTAATCGATATATCGATCAGTATCGATAAAATCGAATTGAATCGATTAATCGTAACGAAGCCCGCCGACTGTTGATATATTTGTAATTTTTCGGACCTTAACGTCGTCCAGGTTCAATTAATCGAGTGCGCGCGGAACGGAGGATAAGAAGAAGACGAAGCGCATACATAAATTCATGTCGGCGCGGAGCTTCGGTAGCGTAATCCCATTAGCGGCATGTGTAGCGATCTACGTGTGCGCACGTATCTACGCGCCGTCAGGTTCAAGTTCCCAATGTTCGTTCTCGCGTGATGGCTCGTAATCGTGAGAGGAAAATATCGCGGATGCCTTCTAATGTTAGTGCAGTATTTTAGTTTCGCTTCTCTTCCTTTTTGCGCCACTTCTAAACATGCGCCTCTTCTCGCGTGCCACAATGCTCCGCGAGCCGGCTGGCTTGTTCGTCTTCGTCTTCTTCTTCATTTTCGTTTCAATTAGCGCCGAAGAAAAAGACCTGCGAATTTTCTGATTAAACAGATTGTGAAAAATGAACCTCGCTGCGATAATTAGTGCTCTCTGATCAAAAACATTTTTAAGAACCTTTCAAGTGAATGAACTGCATATTGTTTTTAATTATATATGTTTGTGTAAGGATATTGTCGGAAAATGCGTGTTTTATTTTACATATATAAATATCTGATATATACATGTCAATAAAAAGTTTTACCCCAAGTATAAAATATATCCAAATATATATTTTCAGAAACATATTTTTATTGCAAATTGTGAGGTAGATTTTTCATTAAATACCTTTTTTAAAATTGTTCGTTAAAATTCTTTCATTTTTAATTTATAAATTTTTATTTCCTTTTAGTTTCAAATTCAGTTTGATTTTTAATTTAATATAATTAAATCGTTTAACAGTTTCGTATTAATTGTTTTGGAAAAATCTTTCCAAAACTCTAGTGCTTGTTAATTTTTTTTTTTTTTTTTATTTATTATACATTTATTTATTATTAAATTTGAAATTTAGAAGGAAAATTTTTAAGTTTTATTTTAAATTACATTTACCTTAGCTGTGCTTTGAACAATTGAAATTCAAGCAACGCCGTTATTCAAAGAAATCAAAATATGGAAACATTTTATTCAATTAACCGGCGTGAACGCGTTTAACGGGCTTTTAATTGGATAATTCGTTGAACTAACAAATAATTAAAATTAATGCTTGTCAATTAACCGAGAGAAAAGTGGAGAGTTAGAAAACACTTTACTTTTACGTAAAGCGTTTGCCGGCTATAAAAATGGATTTTTAATGTAACATTGTTACTTCAAACTTCTAAACTATCTGAATGTGAAATTTCTCGACATTCGTAACATAGCTATGAAAAATCTTCGTTCTTCAAGTATTTTACTTGATGATACTCGACAATTACGATTTTTCAAAATTTTTTTTATTGAAAAATACTTTGCAAAAGTACATTTGCATTATTATTATTATTATTATTATTATTATTATTATTATTATTAATATTTTTATTATAAAATTACGTTTGTGTCTTTTATAACTAATTTTCTTTAAGAAAACAATTACTTTTTCAATGTGATTGAACCTAAAATTAAAATACATTGGAAGATTGAAGCTAAAGTGTAACGTACATCAAACGTAAAGTGTAACATTTACGTCTTCTATTGGCTGTCTTTTAGAGCGTCATAAATTCTCTATTTCTTATTCTATTTTTTTAAATAACATTTATACTATCTGCGACGAAAGCTACAACTTCAAACGACGGTCCGAAATGTCGAACCCATTGAAATTGAAGAAAAGAACAAGAAATAAATACAAAACAAAAAAGCAAAACGAAGTAAATACAAATCAACACAAAAAAAACTCTACAAAGTTCTGACAAATCAAAACAAAACAAAATTAACTCTATAAAGTTGTAACAAAACAAAACAAAAACAAAGTAGAATGAAGACAAAACAAAAACAAAGCAAAATAAAGATAAAGAAAAACAAAGTAAAATGAAGACAAAACAAAAACAAAGCAAAATAAAGATAAAGAAAAACAAAGTAAAATGAAGACAAACAAAAACAAAGTAAAATAAAGACAAACAAAAACAAAGTAAAATAAAGACAAAACAAAAACAAAGCAAAATAAAGACAAACAAAAACAAAGTAAAATAAAGACAAACAAAAACAAAGTAAAATAAAGACAAAACAAAATTACTGTCATCTTCAACGGGAAATTAAACTGTAAAACGGCGCGTTCTTTGATGTTTGTATACAAAACCGAATGATAGAGGTCAAACGTTTGTTTACTTTGTCGGCCCATCATTGCGCGACTGGTGTTGAGAAAAAATGTGAACATCTTTCGACTCGCGGCGAAATGACACGACGGCAATAAATATAAAGACTTTTACATAGGATCGGGCCATCGATGCAAAAACGGAACAGATTATAAATATATGAATTTCCGCGACATTTCCACGTGGTACGACACCGCGGTCGATATTTCTGGCGTCTTTTTCGTCCCGTCGCCTTCGCTCCGTGATCGACACCATATTTGACTCGCGGCTTCTTAACCTGACCTGTCACGTTCGCGTGGTACTTGCTCTTCCACTTTTTCAACGGCGTTATTACTTTCATTGTGTTGTTCGCTTTTTTACTAGACTTTTTTTCTTTTTTCTTGTCGTTGTCGGGTCATAATTTTTTCTCCCTTACAATTTCGAACGAATCATAAATCAATTCTCACGTTGGATGGTCCACTCGAAACTGTACTTTGATTAATTCATGCATCATTATTTATCATATTTATTTATTTTTTATTTGTTTTATTATTTATATTTCAAAATATATACGAACATACACCCTAGCAAAACGAAAAATATATTATTAATACATTAACAATATATTATTTTTCAAAAATATACGAAAAATATATTGTCATTATAGTATTAATCTATTAATAGTATATTTTTAATATATTAATACTATATTTTTAAATATATATTTGTAAATTTCTGTACATTTGTGTAGCTGGCAATATATCCTCAATATATTATTAATATACTGCCATTACATTGTCAATATAATGTCAATATATTGTTGAATTACTGCTAGTTTGTTTTCAATATAGTGACAATGTACTGTCATGATATTAACAAAGTATCAGTATATTGACAATACACTAACAAATATTTGAAAACTGAAATATATGTTTGCAGTTAGGAATATATTGTCAATATAATGACCGTATAATGTCAATATACTAATAAATATATCCCAGTTGCTTCAAAATATTAACATTCTTGTCATAGTCTGCGATAGCTTAATGGTTAGGGTATAATGCTGTGATTCATTGGGTCGTGAGGTCGATTCCTCAGCATTTCAGTTTTTTCAAACCGATATTTGATTTTAAAATACAAATTACAGTTAGAAATAAAATTATAAAGCGTTCTTTACAGACACATAATAATAGAAAAAAATTTTGTTTAAAATAATAAAATTAATATTAATATATTAACAATATACTAACACTATTATAATATACTATTAATATACTATTAATATATTGTTAATACACTGTTATTATATTGCGTTTGCAATATATTGTTAATATATTAACAATGTATTTTTGGTTTTACTAGGGATATAAATATAGAAAATTGTATTCGATAAATAAAAAACATTAATCGCAACCATGGGTTTACACCCGGAAATTAAATTTATTACAAAAAAATTAAAACGAAAAAAATCAATTTTTTTCAGAATCAAAATTTGGAATCAACATTTTTATATTTTAAAAATGTTATTTCCATTTATTTTTTATTATTACTAAATTAATATTAAATATTAATAATTTTACATTTTGAAGATTTATAACAACAATTAATTAATAATATTTATTTATTAAATATATGACATAACATAATTATTAAACTAATATAATTTTAATAATTGAATATTTAATATAATACCACTTTTTAGCATTTTTTTCTGAAAAATGTTAGTTAAAATAATTCAACATTTTCTATCAATTACTTTTTTTCTAATTGTAAATATTGTATTATATACTATTCAAGAATTCCAAACTCTGAAGTAATTAAAATTACTCAATTCGATAAATTCCTTTTCTTCTTAAATGAACAAAAAAAGCAGAAGGTTTTCTCACATTCAAGGCGAACAGAATTCAAGTAACAAATACCGTCTTTTCCCGAAATCTCATTTAGGACCTATTTCCAACGTGTGAACGTGACTTTTGACAATTTTATCAAGTAAAAACTTCACGATTCAATGACTTCGGCGTTGGCACAAAAAATGCCCGAATGTTTAGATCGGAGTAATTATATTTGACCTCTCTATTAATCATTTTTTGTCAGCCATAAAAATTCACCGATACATAAATTTATGTGTATAAAAAAAAAGGAAGAATAAAAACGGAAAGAAAATAGTGGAAAAAAAAGAGTACTTTTATCGACTTGTTCGTCGGAATAAACCGAATAGTTGGATGGAACCTTCGTTATGAATAATTCAAAGTCGATTCGCAAGTATGGTAATAACGAAGTCGAGTGGATTTTTTTCCCTGATTAATATGTCCGTCGAACTTAGCCCGCGTACAATAAATTCTCTATCAAAATTGACGGTCAATGAAAGTTGCCCCCACCGGGATTCCCACACCTGCTTCCCTCGCCGTCTTCGGCGTTTTGAGTCCTACATATCACCCGACCTAATCACCGGTCTTGCACTAGTCCGTCGGTCGTTACGTCCAAAGTATATATATGTGTACATTTTTGTCGTCGTCAATTCGAAATAGTGATTTTTTTTACATCAAGTCAAAATCACCGACGATCTTGTGAGTGAATCCGCGAGTTTTAATTTTTCGGAGAGTGACTTATATCACGTCGATAAGGTTTGTAAACATTGAGACAAATAAAGATGGAATGTAAACATGCAATGTGTAACGCGAGGAAAAATATTAATGTAAACATAATAAAAGAAATGTGTCAATGTAAACAATATGAAAAATGTAAACATTGTAAACATAATAAAAGGAAAGTGTCAATGCAAACAATATAAAAAATGTAAACAATATAAATATAAAAATGAGACGTAAACATGATGAAAGAAAATGTAAACAAATCAGAATACATGTGTTTGAATTCAAATACGATCTTTAAGAAGAATGTAAAAATATAAACAAAAGGTAAACATAAAATGTAAACATAAACAAGATCGAGAAAAACGTAAACATAAACTAGAAAATATAAACGTAATTCAAGAAAAATGTACGCAAGATACCGGCAATTTTTATGTGACTCGGTGGTAACTCACATGAGTCATATGTGAGTTATATGGGAATCACATATACGTCACAAAAGGTTTCATAGTGTGACTTTGTAATATTTCATCGTTGTGATGTAATAGCAATATCATTGCAACGTCATTGAAAAGTCACGATGACGTCAGAAAAAAAAGTTTAACGTTATATAAAAGTCACAATAACGTCACTGTTACAGTATTGTGATTTTCCGATGTGACTTGTACAACCATAAATATACTTGATATATCGTATGAATCATAAGAATAAATTCTAGTTTTTAATTGTGAGTTATTTGTGACGTAAAATGATTTAGTTGTGACATCTACGTGACCTCTTCCTGACCATCGATGACTTTGTACTGATGTCGGAATCACGTTGTATTGATATAATTCCAAAATCACACCGCAGTTACGCTGAGAAACCCATTTCGACGCATGCGCGACTTAGATATGACTTATCGATGACTCACCTGTGACTCATCTAAGACTCATATATGACTTTGTGACTCAGATATGAATCATCTATGACTCACTTGTGACTAATCTGAGACAAATAAATGAGTCACTTATGAATCAGATATGACTTATCGATGACTCATATGTGACTATGACTCAGATATTAATAATATATGACTCACTTGTGACTAATCTAATACAAATAAATGAGTCACCTATGACTCAGATATGACTTATCGATAAATCACCTGTGACTCATCTAAGACTCATACATGACTCTATGACTCAGATATGACTTATAGATGACTCATATGTGACTATGACTCAGATATGAATCATCTATGACTCACCTGTGACTTATCTAAAACAAATAAATGAGTCACTTATGACTCAGATATGACTTATCGATGACTCACCTGTGACTCATCTAAGACTCATATATGACTCTTTGACTCAGATGTGAATTATCTATGACTCACCTGTGACTCATCTAAAACTCATATATGACTCTATGACTCAGATATGACTCATCTATGACTCACCTGTAACTACTCTCAGACAAATAAATGAGTCATTTACGAATGACAAATGACGTCATTACCATTTTGAATTAATATTAAATTTAAAATAACGCGTTTTTTATTATTACAGATTGGTCCTTTTGCTTTTGAAATAAAATTGAAAAAATGGGTCTCGAAACTGTGTTTTCGAGTATCGTAAGTTCTGCGACCGGCAGCTTGTCGTGGTTTTTCCCAACCATTGCCGCGGCGTTGATTTATTTTCAATACGATTTGATGGACCCTGAATCTCGTCCGATAGACGTGCCTTCGGAAGTATTGCTACCTGCTTATGATTTTATTATCGTCGGGGCTGGCTCGGCAGGTTCGTACAATTCAAACATGAGGTAAAATTTGTCACACGTAAAGAAAAAAATTATTTAAAAAAAAGTGTTAATAATTATTTTTAAATAATTTAATTTTTTTTCTAGAAATAAAATCGTTACCGAGTGTAATTTTTTATTCTCTTTTTGTTATAATTTCATAAAATATTTCTATTAAAAAAATATTTGAATTTTAAGATAATTATGGTAAAAATTTTTTGTGTAATAAATTTGTTGCATTTTTTGTTTTATAATTAAACTTCTGTTAATCTTGAGGTCGACGTACAAATGCAAGTTTTGATTATTTTATTTACAATATTTTTAATTAAATTTTGTTTATCATATCAAATTTTATTTATCATTTAATATAACGAATACATTTATTAATCAATCATATAATTAATTTTAATTGACTGAATTCAAATTTTAATTGAAAATTTAATTGAATTTAATTTTTATGAAACATATTTTGATTTGTAAATAAATATTATAAAAAAAGTTATTCACATTATTATTAGGAGCTGTAGTCGCCAACCGACTGAGTGAAATTGAAAATTGGAATGTTTTACTTCTGGAAGCTGGCGGAGATGAACCTGAAATATCGGAAGTGCCACTTTTAGCGGCTTACTTACAACTTTCCAAGCTAGACTGGATGTACAAAACCGAACCTCAAGGCAGTGCCTGTCTAGGTATGTTACGTCATAAAATTTGATCTTTTCATAAACTTTATTAGTGTTTTAAAATTTCATATATATTTATAATATATATTATTTTTACAATAAAATAGTAATTATTGTTTATTTTAAATTTAAATTTATTTAAATATCAAAGTAAAATAAATATTAAATTCTACATATTTTCATAATAACTATTAAATTTATTTATATTATATATACATATATATGTTAATACTTATTATTTATATAATTTTATAATTGAAAAAATTTAATATTCTCATGGATATTTTTCTGCAAATAAGATTTATTAAAATAAAAGTGTGCTTATGTTTTGTTAATTCTAGTAATAAAATATTATAATAACAATAATTTTTTTTTCTAATTGTAGATTTAAAAATGTAAATACATGTGACAGAATGAATAATGGTAATCAGAAATATTGCATTTATGAAATTCCTGTTTTCACAGTGACAAATGATCGGAAGCTGTTTTCTAATTCAAATACAAATAACTTCCGACTACATTTAGAAAATAATTTATGGTGAAATAGTCAATTAGAGTTAGATTCATTAGAAATTATAATTAAAGAAGACACTAATACGCTGAAATTTTGTGTAAATAACAACCTTCAAAACATCACTAAAAAGTAGTATATCTAAAAAATTAATAAAAACTGCCCACGTTTAAAGTTCCAGGCAACTCCATCGAAGAGAAATTTATAGAGTGAAATTGCCTGGTATTTTGCCAAAATTTCCAAGCAGAGACATGATGTTTCCTTTCAAGACAGTAACATCATCAAGAAATTCTTTTTTCAATGGAGCAAAAGTGGAACTTTCCATTTTAAAAACAAATATGTAACACAAAATTTTCAGTCTTTGCCAAGAAATTTCCTGGTTCTCGAAAGGAAATACACTCGTGTTTCACAATTTGGACACCTTTGAGACCGGAAACCTCACAACTTGGACAGTACCATAGCGCCATCTACCTTGATCGCTGGTTGGTTGTTGAGGTTATGTTTTTCCCGCGCTTTCATGTCATTCGTCGATTCGGCATTCAAAGTGTCCAGGACGTGAGTTTTATGCTGTCCAAGTCGCTAGACACAAATGTAATATGTATCTGCGTAGAAATTTCTGCGACCAATTTCTAGGCAATTCTACTTTAGATCTCTACAATGAAATTGCCTGAAACTCTTAAAACTGGTAGCATATCTGAAAGATTTCCAAATACTAAGACATTGGAATGGTTCATATATCTAAGTCTTTATGAGATATATCAATGCTATGTTTAATTACCTATAACTGTACATATGCTTTTTCATATACCATATTTGTTTAGCGATGGAAGGTGGTCGCTGTAACTGGCCTCGTGGTAAGGTTCTCGGTGGTTCTAGCGTTCTCAACTACATGCTCTATCTTCGAGGTAATAAAAGGGATTACGATACATGGGAACAGCAAGGCAACGAAGGTTGGGGAGCCAAAGATGTTCTTTATTACTTTAAAAAATCTGAAGACAACCAAAATCCCTACCTTATAAAAACCCCTTACCATGCCACTGGGGGATACCTAACCGTTCAAGAAGCACCCTGGCATACTCCCCTAGCCGACGCCTTTGTACAAGCAGGACAAGAGATGGGCTACGAA
>JABFOV010001620.1:0-24063 GCA_022817685.1 Aradophagus sp. ZL-2020
CATTAAAACTTCCTGAGATGTATCACGTTGATTTTTTTTTTTTTTTTAAAGAAGAGACGGGCAAAAGAGATGTAGAGAGGTTTCGTGGGCTCGGAGATTTGTAAAAAGGAAAGGAAATGTAAATTTAATTATTTTAAAAAAAAGTTCCTTTTGTGAACTCAATTTAATTTCCCGTTTTTTTAAAAAATAAAATAAAAAAATAAAAAAATGGGGAAAAAAAAAAAAAAAAATTTTTAAAAAAAAAAAAAAAAAAAAAAAAAAAAAAAAATGAATGTTAAAGTAAATGAATTTGTGAATGAGAATACGTATTAATGAATATTTATTAGTTTCTTTTCTTTTATTAAAGAAATTATTTACGTTTATTTTATAAAAACAAACTTGTCTAATAATTTGCTGGGAGATAAAAACAAATTTATATGTAAAAAAAGTTCTGAACGAGAAATAATTTTAAAAAATTATTAACAAGAAAAATAAATATTTCACACTTTCTCCACAAACATCACTTTGTTTTGCATAATCAATTAAATATTTTTTTGTAAATTCTCAATCATATATATATATAAATGAAACTTCATGCAATATCAGTTTCAATAATCAATCAATAACTTGTCCCAAATATATGCTATTACAACTTTTATTTATTTATAATTGCAAGCTACCAAACATCCGTTTTTTACCAAAAGTTTGTTTCTTCCATCAAATTCGACCAACAGAACGTATCTGATATAAAGAAACGGCTACGAGAATAAAGTAAGAAAGCTAAAAAAATTCATATACATCATCTTACCCCTGCCTCTAACAACATCAAATACTTGAGGCTGTCAGCTGAATACTGCTCCACAACTTGAATCTTTTCATAATCTCTCTAAACGAATTTATAATTTTAAAGTATTCAACAAACAGTCTTGAGTATTTGTTCCATCAATCAATCAAGTAAAATTAAAATTATATATAAAAAAAAAGTCATATATCAAAGAAAGTCGTGAATAAAAACTAAAGCCATATTAACTGTCGAGTTCGTATCTGTTGCACGTGTGTGTTACAGGTATCCGAATGCTCCAAGTCCGAAGGACCGTCGTTGTCGACCTCACCCGGGTCGGACTTTCTAACGTCGCCTGCGCATCGCTCGGTACCGATAAATTCGCGGCATTTCTCGCGCACGTCCTCGCGAGCCTCGCAATCATCACTGCAGAGCCCTAGCAAGAGCACCGGCTCGTCGCCCCCGAAGACCGGCAGCTCGAGTTCATTGAACAAGTTCCACAATCGGTTGGTCGACAAGCTCAAACGTTCGCTCAAGAAGGCCGACGGTGGCGCTGACGACCAGCGCAACCTCTCATGAAACAACAGCGAGGTTTTGGCTCAGTCTTCGCCGACCGATCCAGAACCGTTTGAGCTACGCCGCACCTCGGCCCCGATTCCTGTTTGTGGAGACAGTGGCGCCCAGCCTGGGCATTCCAGTCAGGCGCGACCGGCCTGTTGAACTCGTTCGCTGGCCGAAACGATAGAGCATTCGGCCCAAGTGGCAGTCATTTTTAAGTGCAATTTCAGCCACTAGAGGAACACGCGGCCGTCGGGGATGAAGACAGACGAAATAGATGCTCAACGAGCTGGACGTCAAAATGGCCGATAGATACACAAGATGGTGGCCTGCAGCCGATTTGAGAGGCGAACAAGATGGCCGGTTTGCGAACAAGATGGCCGATACACTCTCAAAATGGCGATGTGGATGTTAGTGTGAGCATTGAAAAGAAAACGAGACAGCCTGTGGGCAAACAAAATGGCCGGATGGCAATGTCAAACATCTTGAGACATCGGTTTGGAAGCCAAAGTTGAAGGCAACGGGGCACTGGAGGGGATCGAGGAAGGGATTGGCAGGAGCTTCAGATTCAGGTAATAATGACGCGTCAGGTCCCCCGCCTCTGATGATACTGTCCCCCTTGTCCACTGACGATTCGACAACGAAGATGACGCGACTACGTCAACATTTACCACTGACACTTGATTTCATCTTCCAATATGACCATCTTTTATCACAGTTATGATAATTGATTTCAAGTTCAATTATGTACAGGAAGTTTGCAAGGGGTTTTTCAATTTCAAAAATTCAGCAGCAGAAAAAATGTTATTATTATTTGCAATGCGTTCTGAGAAGAAAATTTCATTATTTTATAGTTATGTTGGTTAAATTCAACATTTCTTGCGATAATGAAGAATTTGGATCTACTATGTTAACAGTTTGCAAGCTTTTTATGCATAGTTTGACAAACGTACGGGCTCGTTTGTAAAAGCCCATCCGTCACACTCTTGACCGCCTTCTGTTTGTTCGAGAATATATGTATTTGTTTGATTTTATTCAATATTTTATTTAAGTAATGTTACTTTTGAAATTATAATATTCTGTTTAAAATTTGAAATAAAAATTTAAACATTTGATTTTTTTTTTGTTGATTGCCTTGATAAAGAGATTTTAGTACTCAGTGGATGAAAATTCTTATATTCTAGAAAATTTATCAGTTTTGAATTGTCAAAAGGGTAAATTTAATACGAAGATTCGAAGGCATCAGGATGTATGAAGGATGCTAATGTAGGAGACCTGCAGAGACCGGATAGTAAGGTTAGCGATTTAGATTGACTAAAATGGATTAAAAATTGGACATTCTTTACAGACAATATCAACTTCAAATAAGAATAAAATTTCTCGATTTCACGTCTTTCAAAAAAATGCCTTTCACGTTTCTCTAAAAATTGATTTAAAATTCTAAATCGGCTTCGTTACGTTCAAGGTTTCTCGGCATGAGGCGATAAAATTCTGTTATAACGTTAAATATCGTTAGTTACATTATTATGGGTAAGAAGTTTGCAATGGTATTTTTGCAATAAATTCTAATTTCGATGAATTATTAATAGCTACAATTAAATCAAAAATAGAAGAAAACAATTATCCATTTAATTGATGCATATTTAATACTTTTGGAAAAGTCGAATTATACTGTTTTTAAAATTTCATAATTTGTCGTAGAAAAATCGTTGAAAACTTCTTACACCTGCATTATTGATACTAACAAAAATTATATTGATTGACAAACGTTAACCTTATGGATGAGCTATTCAGACGCGACTTGCAGATGATTATGATAATTTTGAATTTCGTAACATGGTGTGCAAAAAGTTTGCAATTTTTTTGCAATGAGCTCAAACTGCAGTTAGAGTTGAATACAAGAGTATGAAAAACGTAAAAACAAAAAATTTTGTTTTTTGACAAAGTTATTTGTAGTTTGAACCCATTGCGGGCCAATCTGATTCGGGCCAAGATATAATCTTGACAATATCGATAAATTTTCAATTGGAAACATTGCCATTATGGACGGTTATTTTTACGCGCGAACACTTCTCGCCACAACGCCATAGTCAGGGATAAAAATGTTGCTGTCAATAACATTGTGCCAACGAATTTTTACCCCTGACCGACACCGTTTTCCGTGATAATAATTAACTTCGGGCTTTAAGTTACGATCCAATCTCAATATAATTTTGCAACTTTGACTGATCACACACGTTACTTGATAAACTATAAATATCTTCTTCGACGAGCAAAATATTTATAAACGCGTTCTCAACTTTCAATAAATTGATTTTAAAAGTTATGATATTTTGATTTGTTAACGTTTCTTCTCGTTTTCAAAGATTACACTGCGTAATTTTTTAATGCCCTCTGAATTGCGAAATAAAACTGTAATTCTCGTATACCTCGCAACAATTACACATTGTTTTCATTTTATCATCGTTCGTCCAACGACGTGGATCGATTGATACGCGAAAAATTGTTTAATGAAACTTTTTAATTACTGCTTCAATTAAACACACGCACATTTAATTTGAACGAATTGGTTGTTAATGAGTTAATAATGTGCGATACTTTAAATTAATGTATCGAAAAAGTACGTTTTAAATTATCATTTCTAGCATTGCTGAAAACACTTTCATCATAGTATTTTTTTTTTTTTTTTTTTTTTCAAGTTTATCGTCTGATTTTATTATTTTAATGTATTGTTTATCAAGTTTGCATTTAGCAATTCATTTAGATGTTTAATTATGATTTTCATGGTCTAGAATTTCTTTTCAATGCATGTCGATACTGACTGACTGAAAGAAACGTTATTGAAAATATTGTTTTATATTACCAGAATAGTGTTTTACGGTATTTAAAGTAAGGCCATTGTGAAAAAGGAATTAAAAAGGGAAAAAAAAGTCCAAGGTGGATTAAAATCTTTTTTCCTCAACGAGAGTAGAAATATTGACACGTTTTCAATTATTTTTAATGGACAAAAGATTTTTTTTTTTTCCTTTAGAAAATAAGAAACGAGTTAATTTTTCCATACTGGTTGGGAAAAATACCGTGTGCGAGTTATGAGGAAAGTTACATAATGAACCATGTTTGCATTTGTAGTTGTCTTGTTTTAAGTAACGTACAACACAAGCGTAATGAGACATTACATTTCAGTGATGTTCTTTTCAGTATTAAAATAACTTATAGACAAGAAACCCAATTATTTTTTTACTATACGTTTGTAAAGTGTATTTAGTATCCTCGTAGATGAAAAGTGTGGGCTAAGTACAGCACAGTTAAGACTCTTTTGTACTTTTTCCATAACTTTTTTATGCGGATATTTACCCGCGGGTAACAGTACCTGTGTATACATGCATTTAGAAGTAAACTATGTGTATTTAGAAATTCTTAGAAAATCTTTACATTAACTTTTTCAAATATTTGTTTTTTATGAAAACTATTTCTCTTCTTTTTTTGTATATAAAAAAGTAATTAACAATTTAACTTAATTTAATAAAAAACATTCAAATTGTGATCAACTAGTTACGTAGATTGTAAAGTTGTAAGTTGATTTTTTTCAATCTGCCATTAAAAAATAAATGAAAACATATAATAGAATGAAAATATAAAATAAAAATACAAGTTAAGTGGTGTAGGGTGTTATACTGCAAATTACAAGATGAAACTAAATAATAGACGGTATCATGGCACAAAGTGTAGAATTTTATTTTATTTTTAATATTGTAGATATAAATATGCATTCGTTAAAAATCTTTTGTTACTGTTATGTTTTATAAAGTTAGATAATCGATTCTGCAGATTTGTTTATGTTTTTATTATTCGTTTGTGATGTTTAAAGATTTAAATTGTATTGGAGATTGTTCGATAAAATGACATCATTTTAAATTTTACAGGTTTTTTGTTTCAATTTCAATTACACAAAGAAATTTTTTTCTTTGATATTCATAAACTAAATTCATAATTGTATTGTTCATCATTATTTTTCTTTTTTTGCTTTTTATTTTAAAATGATCAAACCTTACAAATGAATTTTAGAATACATTAATTATCTGTATTAAATGTTGACATTGTACTAGTTAATTTTTTGAATTCAAATTAATTATTTCAATATTCATATAATTTGAGTTGAATTATCAGAGTTGAGTTTAGTTATCGAAAATTATTTATGATTAGTTGTAATTGAAAAATTAGCTTTATTATTGTTACTTAGAAAAGAAAAAAATTGGTTACATTATACAATCAAATAATTAAATGAAGCAAATTTTTCTTTCAAACATACGTAGTCGTTAATATTCACTACTGCCGGAAAAAGTGCATACCGTATATTCTTTGTGGAAATATTCATAAAAGAAAAAGCGAAAACGCCAAAATTATTTAACCGTGTATTACTTTCGAACGTACTTTTTCATAGATAATAAAAATAAAAAATTGATCTACTTTTTTACATCAGAAATTTTAACTTTGCGCATAAATACACATATATTCACAACATTTGACAGCAGTATTTCTTCTTTCATTTAAGAAAGAATGATCGAGTATTAAAATTGATTGAAAGTAAAAACAGTATATAAAAATTACGTGTTGTAATGTTGCTACATGGCAATATATGTCATGTAATTTTCACGTGTTTAAACGTGGTAGTTTTGAGTACTTTTCACTTTTATTATTATTATTATTATTATTATTATTATTATTATTATTATTATTACTATTATTATTGTTACTATTAACTATTTATTACTACTACTATTATTATCACTATTGTTATCATTATTACTATTTCTACTATTATAATTAATTATTATTGCTATCATTATTTATTTTCATGAAGCTTCGTCGGGTTTATTATTATGATTACAGATTTCCTTATGATAAGCGTATAATAGTTAAACAAACCTTTGACTATCATTGAAACAAATATCAGATGCTATTCTATTTTTTATAGATCGTTCGTCAATATTTGTACATTTAACACAAATAATCGATTTAAGTAACAGCTGAACTTTATGATTCAACTTCTTTTGTCGATAAAAATCCAGTTTTTGATTATTTAAGCTAACATTTTAATATTTCCTCGTATCAATTGTTCAGGGACACAACGATCAAATTAATGGGGGACTTGCTACAGACTGTTCAAATTCAATTAATTGCATATTAACGCATGAACCTTTTAAATTTATAGTTCAATTGAACAACTATTATAATAAATGCAAACAATTCTTTGTTATTTTTAATACACTTTTTTCGGACTTAAAAGATATGTTTTTAAATGTAAGATATTATTTTAATTAGTCCAAAAAAATAAACGTACTAAGTTCGTGTACAAATACCAAATACATTTGAATTGAGGAACTGATTTTTGAGTAACCCTCATTAATTCACAATCAACATGCAATATTAACTCAACGTAACAAAGTAGAACGCGTTTCTGAACAATGTTTATTCGCGTTGGCCAAGATTGAAATGAAAGTAATGTTTACAGTCTTCCTAACTTCGGAAACAGCAAACTTTTTGCTAATCGAACTTGAAGACGCTGCCAACTGACAACGACGGCACTCAGAAATGTCAGGCCGATGATAGTCAGAGGTTTACTTAGTAAGGTGTAATCACCTGTTAGGTACGATTTTCGATGGCATACTTAGTTCCGCAAACCGTGCACTTTTAGAAAGTTGACGTTTACACTCTTAAAAATATTATCATGTCGTCAGGTTTTGACAGCATGAACATCATATATTGCCAACTGAATCGCATGTTGTGCCAGCAAGATAATTTGTTTGCATTGAATAATTTAAATTATAACAAATGAATAAAGCAAAACTTTTTTTATTGAATTTACACGGTTTCATTGAAAACATAGTTTCGCAAACTCTTCATCTCGAGCTTTTTTTTGTTTTTATTTTACGAATAACTGGCGTTTTACGTTTTGATTTCGTTAAATATTTTATTATATTTCGGTTATCAGAATCAGAGCTCTTGCAAACAGACGATCTCACTGTCTTATAAACAATATTTTTGAGAGTGCAATTAAAACTTAGCTACGTTACATTTGCAGTGATATTTCCGGTTACGAGTTGTACTCGAAATGTATATTTTTGTCAGAGTAACATTTCTATTTTGTTGACCACGGCGCTCTGCAAAGTAATAAGCAGTGATAAAATGTGATCCCGAATGGCAAAATCCGTAAAACTTGAATCTACTGTCTTGCAAAAAAGGCTTCTTTTTCAAATCATCTTTCGTTTTTTGTATACTTTTAAATTTCACAAGACTTTTTTATAAACGTGGAGAGACACTTAAATCACTCTTTAATTCACGCTACAGATATTGATTGAAAAATAAGATTAATTTGAATCATTTTATCAAGATACTTTGCAGGGCGCATTATTAGTAAGAACGGATGTAGAAACAAAGAAAACACGAAATGTTGAGGGCTAATCAAAATGATCACGTTATCGATGTGTGCATTACATTTATATACATATAAATATATACCTGAATATTATATTATATATATTTGCAAAGACAGTTTTTCAACATTATATGTAATCTCGCGCGAATATGGCCAATTGTTGAACCGTTTGTCCCGGGCGTTGATCGCGTTGACAATTTTATCGGCTCCCAAGATGGTTTCGTTTGACGTACGTTGTAGAAAAAGTTTCGTTGATTTGACAGATGTATGCAAATAGAAATAGTTTTCGTTACAAATAACAAATGTAACTGCAACCCAGAAAGATTATAATTTCAATTGGCGAATTACATATTCAACGAAAACTTTTTCTCAACGAAAATTCCAGAATGAAAGGTTCCGCGTTTCGAATTGATAAATAGTCGTATTTTACAATCATCTATTTTTTGCGAAAATCTATTTTTGAAACTTGGGTAGGGAACGGGAATAGTGTCTATGTAAAGTGAATAGCTTTTAATCTTACATCCACTGGTTTTTAATTGAATTAATTTCTTCTTTGTTTTGTTTCTTCTTTAACAATCAATTAACGTCGTAGTAAGTTTAAATAGATGCTTCACGATAATTTCGCGTAATTAATTTCGTTTCGCTATTGATCGATGGTAACACTCCAACCGCCGGTCGCAATTATGTTTCGAGTGATTAATTTTATAGCTAACTTTTTATCAATTAATTATTTCAATGTTTCCGATTAACTCTGATGGCTAATCACAAGAATAGTTCGCATCAAAAATGTCTTATTTTATGACTTCATTTAAGTCGATTTCACAGTAAATTAATTCTTTTGAAACACCTTTATTGAAAAGAGGAAAATTCAGGTTATTTAAAAATGATTGAAACCTTATAAGTTGAAATCATTTTTATTTAAACTTTCTTTCAATTAAAATTTATTACACGCACAGAAATATATATTTAAAACAATAAATATTATTAGCTATGCTAATTGTTCATTTTGATATAGAATTTAATCGATTGAAAGAAATATTTGCTTTGAATCTACAACATGACTTTGGTCACGAGCTTTTGTCTTCGACAAAATCATTTTGTCAATGCAATCAAATTTTGATTATATTGACAAAATTGTTCTCTGCGTGTAGCAATAAGTTTTGAACAGCAATATATCTTATTGGACAAATATGTTATTGGATCCATAGAATATTTTTATGATTTACTATTTTTGATACATTACAGTAAACAATTATAGCAATGATAATAAGATAGTCAATATATGATTTGTTATTACTTTCGATATTGATGATTTGACCAATCAAAAAATCTGGCATGTTTATTTTGCTAATAAGATTCTGAAGATTAAATTTCTTTTCGAGTTCTCACGTTCTTTTTAAAAGGAATATTGACTTAGGATTTGACGCTTAAATGTTGGACGAATAGAGATTAGCTTGAGTTGATAAGATGTCTCTTGAAATAGCCAAACAGTGGCAAGACGCCAATAATACCGCGTTTACTCTGTGATACTGTACGCTGTAAGGTAAAATGTACATTACAACGAGAATTAAGCAAACAATTCCTTTTTCTATTTGTTTTTCGTTGTTGTTAAAGCGTGCTTTGCGTAAACGGTTCCTCTTAGACGTTGACCGATCTGACACGAGTTTTACACGTTGATATAAATAACGGATTTAAAATCCCGCGAAATTCTTTGCTTAGTCCGATTGCAATCGTGATTCTGATTTGCAAACAATGCACACATTTGTTTTGATCAAAAGTAGTCAAACATTAAGAATTTTCAAGTGTATATAAAATTATTATTATTTTTCAACAAGTTTTTTTATTGTGTTAATTTGACCGTAGAATACGACTGATCAAATCGATTTTGTTGGAAGAATTAAGCAATAAAAAAAAAAGAACGAACAAAAAATAGAAAACGATGAGAAAATTGAAATAAAAAAAAAAATAAAAACATTATAATTAATTACAGGCTAACTTTTAATCGATTTGAAGTCGTCTTCTACGTATGACATGGATTACAATTTAAAAACAGATGGTGCTTGAAAACGTTTCGTGATCAATTGGCCTATATTTTTGTGATAATCATTGATTTGAGTCCTCCTCAATGATGGTTTTAGATCGTACAATAATTTACATTTAAATCGGTAAATTTGATACTAACAGTCACAAGTATACAAGTACGCATAACTAAAGAAAAAAAGTTGGTGTTCATTTAACATATCTTTGTGTAAAATAAATGTCACCAATACTTTTATTCAGCTCAACATGATTGTTAATACACCAAATAAAAATAAAATTCAATGTAAGTATTTCTCATGCCAGATTGTATAAACAAACATGATTTATTTTGCACAAAATGATATGGTAAGCAATGCATGTAAGGTTCATTTTTTAATTAAAAAAAATTAATAAATTAAGATGAATAGAATTGAAAACAAATTTATTTTCATGTTTATTATGATACACATTCAATTCGAAACAGCTTTTTATTCTTTTTATGCGTATTTCTGTACTTTCATACATTACACATGAACAAGCCTGGATAAATTTATACAAACTTATACTTACTACTTAATTTATTCACAACTGATGTTAAAAAGAACCTGTTAGTTGGCAAGTAATAGAAATTGAATTACATTTCGACCGAACGTTCGCGGTTATTAAGTGGCAGATTGAATCAAACGTTTAATATATTAAGGATTAAATTTTAGTGAGCATGGCTGAGGAGAAGCGCGAGGAGTGGACGAATGATTATTTAAGCCAATATTTTGGATTTGATTTCTATATATAGTCTATTTTTGTACAGTAATAAAATAGAAAAACAATTAAAAGATCGAATAATTAGAATGAGAAAAAGAAAGAAAGAAAGAAAAAAAATTAAAAAAAAAAAATTAAAAAGAATTTGAAAAAAGAACATTTTTTGGTAAAATGAAGGAAATTTTGATCGGCAAAGACGATCTCCCGATGCGCCGTTGAGATTGCGGAAATTTACAGATGCGACGATTTATAACAATTTGATCCGGGCGCGACGCCGGGAGATCGTTTTTACTGATCCATGATTTTTGCCGTGCTTTGTTTTTCCTTTTCTTTTTTGCAGAGTTGCGGCACAGCTCGAAGTTTTCTCCTCATTCATGGCGATCGAATGTCACTGCCAAAAATTCCAGGTATCAGCGTCGGGTGTCGGGGAGTATAAGGAACCTATCAACGAACTGGTTCTTTCGAATCTGCTCCGCGCACACCCGGATCACATTCATAATAAGCACTATATTTAAACGGTATTATCCAAGTTGAAAGACAAATTAAATATAAAAACACTCTTAAAAGTCACTCCTTTCGACATTTAAAATTTTTAATTCCCAATCCGTGTTTTTTTTAATTAAAAACTGTTGAATGTTTCACAGAAATAAAATGAACGAAAGCGCAAAAATAGTTTTTTGCAATAATAATTGATACATTTTTAAGAGTGTTCAAATCAGAGGAATTCGTTTCATTAATTCAGTTCTTGTGATCCATAAAGATATATTAAACAATTTTTGACGAAGACAAATATATTTGAAATTATTTTAACTTATTTCTGACGGGACACTTGATAATACCGTTTATTTACCTTTTTTGAGACTTATAATCATGAAAGCATTCGCGCAGTTTCATTTTAACTCGCGGATTCGAACGTATGGCCTTAATTGTTAAAAAGGTATGAGGTACATTCAATTTGATTAAGTACTTTTTGAATACGACCAATGATTTAAAGTTGGATATCGAATAACGCGAGTTTGAATTTAGCTGTGCTCTTAAATTTTACAGCGTTCAAAAATGTACACATAATTGAGAGGTTACAATAAATAAACGATTATGAAAAATAATTAACTGCCGTTATTATTCACACGAATGCCATTAGATTACATCAAGACTCGCAATCGAATTGACGTCGAAGACACTGGTTATTAGCGAATTTTCAATGATAATCATGTCGTAACTACTTTATGTAATCTTATTGAATTTCGCAGAACAAAAGTCCTCGTTAGATGGAGTTATTTTCTGTACAAATTGTGTGTCATTTCGTTTGTGAGTATTGAAAGTCGTTCTTTGCCTTCTTTTTTGTTTGAGTTTTTCTATTACTTTTATAATTATTATTTTCTGATATTTCATATAAACAATTGAATTAAAACTGAAGAAATGAAAGCTAATTAAAATATGTACAGTCTGAGCAATTTTATTCATAGTTTTAACCAGTTTTTCGTTGCTGGGAAGATTAATGAATTGTTGTATGCTAGAATTGGTTTTTTATGTATTAATATAGACGTATTGATAGCATTATGATATTGAATTTATTATGCATCAAGTCTTCAATGGATGAAATCTACATGGAAATTTATTCGATAATTTTTAGTTTAAAAATACAATTTATTGGAAAAATTTGTAATATATTACCATACTGATTGTATATATTTAAATTTTAATTTGTTTCTAATTTTATTTAAAACTATAAAATCTGCTTTTATAAAAAAAAACCTTATCATTTAACGTTTAATTTTAAGCAATATTGTTATACTCGACAAAAAATCAATGTGTCTTCATTTAATTGATCAATATATTTATCCCGTTGTTATGAAAAATCTCTTTTGATTACAATAAATAATAAAAATATAACTTTGCAATTTAGCAATTAAAAAGCGTAAACAAGTTTAAATATTTAACTTATATAAATATAATAAGGCAAAGTAGAATTCACTATTTGTTCGATAGATGGCATCACCTAAACGAATATGCTTAAGTCCCGTGGTTCGCAAACATTGATTTCTAACTCATAAATATGCATGTGTCAAAGTAAGTAAACGTAAACAGGAAAAAAAGGATGTAACTGAATTAGCAAAGAAAAATTGAAAATGATGTACCAAAAGTTGAATCAAATATGAAAAATAAATTATAACGACTAGTGTCAAATTTATTTGGAATTTTTTATGTTTCAATCAATCAAAGCTAATAATTGCTTCCATTAACATGTATTATTTTTACATTTTATTTTTATGATCAACTGAATTATTAATTTATTAACAACGTGATATGTTAACATTTTTTGTAGGAAAAATATTAATATTTAAAAGATTATTTCCATGACGTAAGTTCTTAAATTTTGAGTGAAATATACGATTTGACGAGTAAACATGGTCGTGTTAAAAATTTACGGGTAATATCTGGATCATAGGAGGCCAGAACCAAGGATATTGCGATATGCACCGGCAACCACGCAACCATCCGTGGCTTTTCATGAGAACGGTCATCAATTTGTCTGTAACCATTGAATTCGCGTCAGTAGGGCAAACAATTTTGTTTCTAGAATAGTATAATTTATTATTGAATACTAGTATTCAGTAACAAGCATATTTACTGAGGTTGCACCATACATTTTTATCATTAATTTTCATGTACAGCAAAAAAATTATATGCAACTTGGTAAAACTTTTCTCAATGTTGATTCATTGCATTTAAATACAACAGTTAGTTGACAACTTTAACATGTTATATTTACATTACATAAATAATTCCACATCTGTAGCAAATTAGATAAAAATTGCCTAAAATGCTTGAAATTTAGGCTTGACTTGAATTTATATAAACTTGATCAAAATGATATATATTTGAATCCATCATGATATTCTGAATCAATGAAAATATATTTAAATAAATTATGTGTTACTTGAATGAAGCGTATGGAATTCTTAAATATGTTTAAGAACTTTTTTTTTCGTTTACTTTAATGTACCATTTTAATTCATGTTGCTGAATCACTTCCGATGTTCTTAAAACTGAAAATAATTGCTTGCACGTTTCATTTACACTTCGATTTATCATGCAGCTCATAACAAGGAAAAAATGCATTGGCCCATTTTTCTTGCGCAGTGTCGATTGCATGATCAAACGTAATTGGGCAAAGACAGTATTTCTACGGGTGACCTTTAAATCTCGATTTTCTTTATTCGGTTTACGACTGCAAGTAATTTTGATTGTGTTAACAGTAAATGATTGGTTTTTATTGTTTCGTAATTACTTTTTTTTTTAGTTTAAATTTAAGTGGGACACTTTAAAAATATACTGAAAAATTATTTGAATTTATATTATTATATGCCAAAAGATACTATTAGTAATTAATATAATTATAGTGGAAATTAAATTTTAATATGAATGAAATACTTCAGCATACAATGTAATTATTAACATTATTTTAACTGTTTATTTGAACGACGAATTAATCATGAATTAAAATAGCCGACGCTGAAATTGAATATCTTGCAATTGACCATTACAACGTTAATGTATGAAACGAAAACTACTAAAACTAATTTTTTTCAAAGTTTAATTTTCATATTAGCGTATGATATAATACTTTGTTTCAACAAATGATACCTTTACATAGAAACATATTTTTCTTGTAAAACTGGAACACACTGAATCACAGCACAAATAGCTATTATTAAAAATATATAAAGATTTTACAGTTGTCAAAGCATTACAAAAATGATTCGTCGTGAACAATGTAGATTCTAAACACTTTTGAAATAACTTTATTATATTGCATAATAATTTTTGACCATCACAAAATTTACCAGCAAAATAATAGTTAATCAGTTTTTTCACAATTCATATTAAGTATCATTTTTCCAAACAAACTCAGCTGAAAATCTTCAATTTCGATTAAAACTATACCACAATTTTACCAGCTTTCAATTACTCGAAACGAAATCATGTTACAAGGTCTCGCGCAGAGATTTAATCCGACAACAGGAAGTCGAAATCATTTCACTTTTTTTGTCCTCTCTTCCTCCCCTCCCCGTGACTCTTTTTTCGGCAATAAAGAGAAGTAAGGTGCGGCGCTCGAGCACGTGAAAATTGTCCTGGAGGGGACGGCCTATCCTTTCTGTAACTAGACATCGCTCGGACTCGTAATGCACACGTTTGTTGTCAGATTATATACAGTTCTGTTTCACTGGCGCTGTGGTAACCGCGCGCGATTGCGCGTAACGCCGTCGGCATGATTCTTCGGCGATTGTTTCTGAACTGACGAGGCCTTTATTTGCTTTTTTCCGCGGCAAAATCCGCCGCACGGGAATCGAACCCACGGTGTCGGCTCGGTCAATCGAGCTGGAGCGGTGATGCCGAGAGTGCGGCCAAGCTGCGATGCAAAGCCGTGATCGCCGGTCACCGAGCGCGCTCGGTTTTTAACAGTTTGAGTGCCGTTGCCCCGCATGTCACCGTTTGTCGAAAAATGGTCTCTGAACATGCAGTCGAAGAGCACCGAAAGTTATTCTTCGGTCGAGGATACCAGTCGCATTTGCCCGGGTGAGTAGTTCATCGTTCCGGATCGGTATCAATGCGAGAAATTACGTAATAACGGTATCGAACAAACAAGTAGATCGAGATGCGTTCACTGGCATCCCTTCTTTCAAATTGTATTGCTTTGCGCGAAAAAATTCATGGTCCTTAATTGCAAACTGAAAAGACCCACGTTAAAATTACACAACTAACGGTGTAAAATAATTGTACACGAGACAATTAGAAACGTTTGACTCTGAAAGCCACGAGGTTTTTCATAATATTGATATATAATTAATAAATTGGTGAAAAATTTCTGTCGGCGTATGTTTGTTCATAATATATGTGTCATTCATATTATCAAATGTTTTCTTCTTAATGTAACAGACGAATGTGATTCAAAGATTTGTTCAAATATTGTATCTGAATTTATAATCGACAATTTCTTGTATTTGAATTATTTTTGACATTACGTTAAAATCGTGTATCAATGTACCTCGAGAAGTATAGTTTTTTTAAATGGATTTTTAGATCGTAAACTGATATATTACGTGATATGAATTTATATTACACGATAAATCGTAAATTTTATCACTCTTGCTATAATTTGGACTGATAAAATATGTTCTCGTTCAGTCTTATTTCATTTAATCTGTAGTTTAGTATCCATATTTTGAACTATTTTTAAAAATTTTCCATGCAACCAATATCCGAATAATAAATGTTCAAGTTTAGATAATTATAAAATTTCGTGGTACTGTATTTTGAGAATTATTAACTAGTTAAATGAACCAAACATTTAAATTTGCATCAACAATTCCCTTTTTTAAACTGATATTATAAGTTAAAACAACCTCCTCGATTTCTCTCACAATATGATGTGTTATAAAGCAAACTTTGCTGTAGTAGTTCCGCATGTCTTTGCAAAGACATTGTAGATATATTCAATGAAAAGAACGAAACTGCAAGGTCGCTGCAGTGAGCACTCGTAAGAAAGAGCAAACAAAGGATTATAACGTTATCGCTGTAATAATTTTTACAACGTTAACCTTGCGATTTTCTTTATTTTTGCCAAGATAGAGGCTTTGATAGATAAAATATATGTTTTATTTCTTCAATTTTGTCTTAACTTTTGACTGAGAAAAATCATTTAAGTGTAAACTACTAAGAATTTTAGTTATAATCTTATTCAATTAGATATACTGATATTCAGTATACAATAGCAACTTTGAGTTGTTCAAATGAAAAATTCAATCGCTGTATTACCTCATATTGTATTTAAGCGATCCCGCGCGGAAAAACTAGTTGCCAGCTCGTCCGGCAAAAGTCTGGATCGTAATCGCGAGCCAGACGCATGCCACATCTATGCCATACTAGTGCCAGATTTCAGAAATCTGGCATTAGTACGATATGCATCTGGCAGACGTCTGGCTAGCGATTACGATCCAGACTTTTGCCAGATTATTGCCAGACCAGCTGGCAGTATTTTTTTCCACGCGGGATATTACAACGATTTCTAAATCATCACTGATTTCAATGATGTAAAGTGCAACAAGGAGATGCACTCTTAAAAAATTAACAACCTTTTTTAAATAACTATATTTGTGTAAATAGTAATTTCATAACTTGAAACTTACGTTCAATATAATTATATACAATTATATTAGATGGTAACATATACATATCATGAAATATGTTGGAGCAATTTCATAATATTAGTAAAGTAAAAGTTTTCACTTAAATCATGGTACAAAAATATCAATTCCTCCTATGTTTCGAAACGCGGTTATTCATCGTTCATTCAATTTAATTGAAAAATCAAAATTTAATAGATTTATCGTAAAACAATTTGAGAAATATGTTGCGTCTAAAGTGATGAATTATTAAAGTCTTCGATATAGAGATTGCATTAGAAATCATAAATTCATGAATAAGATATAGGCGCAAGAAAAAGCTGGTAAAAGTTCAAGGCGTCGGAAGACTCTGCTTTCCCATTTCAGTTCACGATACTACAGATATTATGTCCCAGAATGGAATTGAATTTAATATATGACACTGTCAATCATTGTTAGCTTAAGAATGATAAGCTGACTTTGCGGCAGGTGATAATTCAATTCGCGTTTTTGCGATTACCGAGATATTCAGGGTTGCGTAACTTTTCATACAGTTTAAGTGCATATTGACAAGTGACGTTTGAAAATAATTTATACTCGAGAGTCACAAAAAAAGAATTCGTTTGGCGGCATTTTTAGATTTTTCTCAACTTTTTGTTAATTTTACTTAACAATGTTTTCGCGTCGTGTTTAGAAGCGAATATTAAGCAGTAAGAAATTTTAATATATTGCTGCAAAATAAAAAATCTATTCGATCACTATGTATCTGATTATCATGAATACCATTATGTTAGTGGCAAACATACGTTATCATTTATTCATTATATCGTTCTCAAATGAGATAGTCTTATGCAACTTAAATAGAATTTAAGAACTTTTAATTCTACGCAGGTAAAAATGTTGAATACATGTTATTTTATTAAATTATTTTCGCATTTACGAAAAATCATATTCGAGTTGAATTGTAAAAGTTGTGAGAACACTTTGGACCGTGTGATACAAGAAAGGTATAAAAAGGAATAGGAAATGCTTGGTTGTATGATTCATGTAGTTCACTCAACTGAAACTGAACTGAAAAAAAATTAAAAAATGATTTTTTTGTTAAATAAGTTATCAACAAGTATAATAATATAAATTATAAAAGAAATCTAAGTGACTTTAGAAAATAATTATTCACATTGTATTAGTAAATTTTGTTTCTAATGCATTGTTTGTTTATTAATATTAAAAGGTTAACGGCATACAGGTTTCTATATATACATATATATATATATATATTTATTTCGGTATTACGATTCTCTTTTAAGTGGAACAGGTCAATGTAACTATGAAATCCTATCACGACAACTAAACGTAGCGTGAAAGATAACAAAAGTAATTTTAAATTAATTTGTATCTCATTTTTAAAATTGAAGGAAGCTACAAGATACTAGATTCTCGTATTAATTTATTTACAATTTCATACTTCGTTCATTTCTTTCGGATTACATTTTTTTGTCTACAAACGAAATCTATAACATAAAACGTGCAATTATTTCTATGATTTTATTTTTAACGTCAATATTTAATTATTTTTAATTTGTAGTTTGTTACAATGTTTCTCATACAACTTATTTTAAAAAATGACTCTAATTCAAGTATCTATTATTCATACTAACGTCCTGTCTTGATTTGCATACCTTATGAATCCTTTGAACACAATCAAATATTGATTATTATATTTGTGTCGAATGGACAGATCATTAAATTTAACCTTCGAAAAATGCATCTTAAATAACTAAGGCAAGCAGATTTTTTTAACAAATTTTTTTAGGACATTTCAAATTAAAAATTTTATAAACTTACAATCATATTGTTTAAGATATTTATAAATTTCAAATGTTTTTTAGCTTGAATAATGAATTTGATTTAAATAAATTTGAATTGATTTTCATTCGATAAACTGTAATCATTATTAAATTAAATTATTTCTGTTGAAATTTACTCAAATAAAAATATTATAGTAACATCATTCAATATTTATAATTTAATTTCATTAAATTGAGACAAAATATATATATATTTTGTGTCAGATGTAAAATTTTGAATTTAAATTTAAACTTCTGGGTAAAAAAATAGTAAAATTACCCGAGTCGTTGATCGTATCGAAAAATTAAGATTAGTGGTATCATGTAGATAAACCACTGATCTCAATTTGAGCAGCCACGAAAATCGACCGTAAAACCTGGTACCAAGCTTGGTACGGCATCACACAGGAAACTATCGCGATCGCATGCCAAGTTGAGCACACGATGAAGAAAAGTACAGCACAAGTTTGAAAATTCTGAGAAATTTTCATGCATCGATTGCATTAATCTAATGAAGTAATCGTGTCCTCTATTGAAAAGGAAATGAACATGATTCCTGATTTATTTTTGGCCACATAAGTTTCGCTATTTCCATAAACTTAAGAACTGAAATATGCCCTTCAGCCTTGATTTATACAAAAGTGATTAAAACTTGTAATAATTAATTATTTCAGTTTGCATTTTTATTTGCATGCGAAAATATTTTCATCTTTAATCAATAAGAAGTTCACGTATTGACAGCATTTGCATTAATGATGGTTTTTTTTAATGTTGAATTAACATCAGCAAGTATATTGTTGATTTGATATTTTTTTCGTAACATACAATAAACAATATTTCGAAAGATAAAAAAATCGAAATTTATTTCTTAAAGCAATGAAAAAGAAAATCGATTATGCAACTTAAATTAGTTATCAATATAACAGAAGTGTAATTTCTACATGATTCTAATATTATTTGCAGATATACTGGTCACTGTCCAACATTAAAGTTCCAGGTTGGAAAAAGGTTTGGTGTGAGCACAGAACAAATTATAAAGGTAGTAGTAATTTGACTTTTTTTAATTATTTGTTATGTCATTTTTATTATTTGTTATTATTCGGTATTAATTATTTGTAGGCAATTACATCTTAATGTTACATTTGGTAATTCTATAGGAAATGCTTGAGAAGAAGATACTGAAGACGGGACCTTATAGACCACGTATTTATGAAGAAACTCTCGAAACAATATCTTTGAAAAATGACGTCAGGAGGGATTGGAAAAACGAAGCTCAATTATATAAATTTCCACCTTATATTTTAGGATACACAGGTAATAATATCTTTTAGGTATTTAATTGTACTAATTAACAGACCTCTTTATAAATACTCTGCAAATTGACGACAAACTCAACTAAAATCTCTTATAGTAAGGTGAATGATGCCGTAATATATGACGTTAAAAGAACGACTGAAAATTGGCTAATGCTGGTGACATAATTATGACAAGTGAATTTAAATTAATCTTCTATTATCATCATGACAAGCTGCAAAAATGACGTTTATTATACTACTAAAAATGATCCAAACAATTACAGTATGATTGCACGAATATGTTGACATACAAAATGAATTGAAGTATATATATTATAACTAAATGTTTATATCCAGCATCTTTGAAAAATTTATAATTTAAGATAAAAGAATCTAAAAGATTAAAATAAAAAGTATTAGTTAACAATCTAAACACGTTAGAATACGAACGTATAAATCGCCGTGTCTGTTGAAAATCACATCTGATTTGTAGATAAAATAAGAACATCACTTTTAGAAACAAATTAAATTTAACGTTTTCAAAATGATAACAAATAATCATCAAAAATATTATATCGTGCTTCGTTAGTAAGACATTTATTTAATAAAACTTCGTACGTTTTTCTTTAATTCATTAGTTTTAGTCATGTGAATTAAATATACCTTTTTTGTACAATTGTAGGATATATACCCGGGTTAAATGACAAATTTGGTTTACCGTTTATGAAAGCAGTTGAGGAAGGTACCAGGGAATGGCGCGAAACACAGCACAAGTTGGCAACCAAACAAGAATCTATAAAAGCTTATGCGCAACGGTTTGATCCAGCAAATTTGTTGCCGCGCATTAAGCCAGATAACATTTCTCAAGTTGACCGTGGACATAAAAAGCAAATTAAACATTTTGGTACTGTATTCACTTCTTAATCGATTATATAATTCATATTACCTGAAATTCATTATTAGTTTATGATTACTTTATTTTTTATTAAATCATCAAATCAATTTATAATATGTACTTATTATTTGCGTCGAAGTCACCAATGGTGCTTTGAATTATGATATTTTCGGAAAAGTTTTCTTATTGAATTATTATTTTTGTATGCATCCTTCTACCATTTTAAATAATAAATGCAATTGTTGTTACGATAATAGATAACAAACGTCAAGAATGCACATTACTGTTTTTAGAGTGGCGCCATTCAGACGCCACGCGCGCGCTGGCATTACTTCTTTTAACATCTGTTTATATATATTGCAGACAATCGAGTATCACCGGACAGACCACCTATAGTTGGTTATACAGGGCATATACCTGGTACCAAAGGGGACATCGCGTTGTCAAAAAGATACACTCAAGCGGCCAAAAAGGGATTAGAACTAATTTGGAAGGAACGAGAAAAATACGCGACTGAGAAGGGACATTAACGATTTTAATCGATGGTTTTTCAATTTTTTATGGTTTTCTTAAGTTTCGAAATTCTTCATTTTGAAACTAATTTCAGACATTGGTAGAAGTCGGATACAAAGTTGCTCTATTTCATTTGCATTTATAGTACAAATATCCAAAAAGTTATGTTAAAATTAACTCTGAAGGTAAAAAGCCAATTAATTTTTTTAATATATATAATTAAAAGATAACTGGATGTTTGTATATTTTATGTACATAAGTCACATACACACAACCTGTTCTTATCATCATTTTATTAAAGTTATTTGTTTATTTTCTTATTAAGTTCAATTTGAAGCTGAATCAATTAACTTATGTTATATTACAATTGTATTTATGGTTATTTACTACTAATTATTGGGAATATGTTAGATAAAATAATATACAGACTATTAGACGCAGTAAAATTTACCGGTTAAATAGTGCAATTAATGAAGAAAAAAGTTTACAGCGATTTTTTGTGTAAAAACGCGGCACAAATTATTGCTGAAATGTTTAATAAACAGATACAACATTTCTGAATAATTTTGGAAACGTAAATATATCTTTAATGATCGCTCATGAAAATTTAATAAACATTTCATGTACATTATTAGACATGGTTTTACGTTTTAAATTTTATCTGTAGATTTTGCTTTTGTTCGTTTTTTAGTTAACAATCTAGTACTTTTCAAAATAATCTTTTTTTTCTTTGTTAAAGTTGATTTTTGATCAATTGAACAGTTAAATTATCTACAATTTATATATGAAAATTGGTTATAATAAATTATAAAATCATATAAAGATTGAATTAATTAGCACATTATAAAACATTGAAAACAAATTCAGCACACGAAGATATAAAAGTAGATTATTAAAAAAAAGTCATAATGTTTTTATGAAAATCTTAAATGATTGGTATTTAGACAATGAATTGTATTATCTAAGTGGTTAAAATTACAATCCAACTACGAAGTGAAACTTTTTATATCATCAAGAAAACCTATTTTCAACACTCAGTTGCAAAAACAATAATCAACATTTATAAAAGCACTCAATATAATTTTGTGATGGCAATGTTGTCCCAAAACAATTCTAGGATAACGTCAGTATATTTATTAAACGGGAAATAAAAAAAATCATTAAGTGATTTTATAAATGAAATTTCAAGTACAAAATCTCTCAGTGATTTTTTCTATTCTCCGTGTATATTTTACCTTATCACTTTATATTTTATTTAGATTATAGATTTATAAAGTCATCACTGCGAAAACAACCAAAAGGCTTTCAGAAATATATCTTTTATTTGAAAAACAATATTTAATTTAATAAAACAAATAATTATGATTTGAAAAGCGAAGACACATATTTTATATTATATTTTGGTTATGAAATTTAAAAAAAAAAAAAAAGAATGTAATCTTTTATGCGAATTGTATTAAAGACAGGTATTATTTTAAAATAAAATTTCGATGAAATATCTCAGAATTATTAGATATTGTTTGCTGATATGATGAAGACGCTCCAAAGACATCATCTAAAAAGGACATTTGTATATGTCCTTAAGATATCTCAGGGTAAAACGACATTGTACGGCCAATATCTAAAGTTTGCTGCAAAAGATCGATTGATTCCGTGTTTCAAGAATTGAGAAACAGCGGAATCGGTTAAAGTTAATGGCAAGAAATTAAATTTTTTTAAATAGAAATTAAAACAAAAATGAATGTAACAAAAGTATAAATGAATTGATAAAAATAAATAAATAAAAAAAAAAAAAAATAAAAAAAGACAGAAAACAAGAAAAACGGGATAGTTGTGTCGCAAGTATCGTTTAAAAAATAAAGAAATCCCCTGGATATGGGATTCGAATTCACGAACAGTAAAAAATTTTTGAAAAAATTGAAAAAGAAACCTAAATAAAGATGAGAAAAAGACATAAAAAAGAGAAATAAAAAAAAAAAATCATATTTTGCACTGCATCACTGCAGTTTAGTCTATCTCATATATTTCAGAATATCTGCAGAATATGATGCACCATTAAAGTTAAATTAGTTGCATTGTATTATACCTTTAAAAAAATATTGTAAACTTGTACAGTAAAGTGGATATATTTTATGTAGATAAGTTTTGAATTAATATCCATCCATTATCCATTCACAATAAAAACGTAGTTTCCACAATAAAAACGTAGTCGACATGCTGAAGTTGGCTTTAAGTATCGATCGAGCGTGATACCATAATTAAGTTGGCTGCGAATCGCACATGCCATATTGTATGGCAGGAAAGATCGATAATTAGAGATCAAGAATCAGAAATAGTGGAAAATTTGAATTTCTTAATGCATAATTAAAATTTTTTTTCCTTAATAAATCTTGTATACAACTTATTTTACATTTATATTGTAACAATTGATTAAGGAATACATTTTTTTTTAATAGATGAACAGTATTAAATTTGTTTTACATTTGTAATTAAATTAATTAGCACTTTATGTTCAAATAAAAATACCGATTTACTTATACATTGAAAATTTAACATACAAATGTTTTTTTATCAGGGCTGATAAAAATCATGATTAAAACAAAAAAAATCGGATTTATTTGATTTATAACATTTATTTATAAACAATTCAATTTTCATTTATATTTTCATTTATATAAACAATTCAATTTTATAAACAATTCAATTATAATATCGATATTTTAAAGTCAATATATCATAATATTGATATTGATTTTGTAAAATATCGATACTGCCAAATATCGATATTTTCCTTTTTTGGAACATCCCTAGTAT
>JABFOV010001621.1:0-10975 GCA_022817685.1 Aradophagus sp. ZL-2020
AGGTGTAAGGAGTAGAGACATGAGGATGTATGTTGGGGAGAGGTGTGGGAGAGGAGGGAGGGGTAGAGGGGGAGGAGGTAGGGGAGAGGGGTGCGGGGAGGGGGGGGGGGGGCGGGGGCAGGGGGGGGGGGTGGGATAGGACCGCGGGGGGGGGGATGACCGAAGGCGCGTTACTTGGACCAATCGGAGAAGTCAATCACGTTGCCGGGGAAAACGTGAACGTCGAACTTTAATAAATTGTCGCGCGTGCGAGCAAGCAAATATCATTAATTAAAGCCGCCGGCCGAAGTCGAGTTATTCGCAACACATCGCTTTTAATTACCGACGCGCCCGTTCCTCGCCGGGCAAAATTAATCCCGCGCTCGATTTTTCGCGGGCGCCTAACGCTTGCCGCGACCCCATTCGAATGTTTCACGGATCAACGGGAAATTCGTGTCGCGACTTTAAAACATTGTTGGCGATAAAGAAATTTTGGATTTTCACTAAAATTGTGAAAATATTATGTGACGTGGATAATATGAAAGGAAATATGGCGGGCCATATTTCCTGGCCACATCATCATTTATCATTTGGCCACATCACTAATACCATATTAATGGCACACCTGATTGGACCCATGTCAGGTTCCTACATGGCATTATTATTGTAAAATGGCTGCCTGATCCGAATTTCACAGGGTTCACATCATAGAACATTGATACGATTATATTTTATGGCATTGCAATGGCTCTGATATGGTTTAATAATGTACCATATTGGGTCCATATAAGAATGCCATTATAGGTCTGTAATCAGTACCACATGAATACCATATAAGGTTCTGACATGGCCATGATCAAGTTCCGTAATTACTGTATAGAACTGTAATACTGATAAATAATTGCTATAAATATTATACATCATCAAATATTATACATAAATATTATACATATAGTTGCTATAAATATTATATATATAAATATTATACAGGTGGTAAGCTAACAACTATCCTAATTTCAAAGACAGGAGGGACCAGGGTTCAATTCTCGGAAACGACTTCAAAATTTTGTTCTTTAATAATTATCAAAAAATGGTATTTTGATACTCGTGCCTCGAAAATTCTGACCATAACTATAATTCAATCGAAAAATTAAACTCTTCATCCTTGAAGTATAAAAATTCAAAACTACGTTGTAAAATGTTTAATCCAACTTATCAAATGAATGTTCAATTCAAGTACCGCTCCATTCCAATCATGAAAGAAGCATTTTGCTTTGCTGGTAAGCTGGAAAACATTCGTCAAGGTACATCTAATTTAATTTTGATAATTAAAAGATAATGAATGAAGGATGAAACGAAAATGGTTCGAGGAACGGGGTTGATATGAAAGGATGGAAGTGATTGCTTTAGTGATCATGATTATGCGAGGCTGACAAGATAAAATTTGATGAAGCGCAGTAAATTAGAGAAATCATTTTGGAGTTAATTCGAATATCGACGGATTTATAAATTTTAAAACTTAATAGCTAATATCACTTCTTTTTTTTTTCCAGTAATTTCATTCGTTAGAAAAAAAAATCATAAAAAGAATATCCATTGATAACGATAATTTTTTATATAAAACCAAAAATTTTCCAAAATAAACCAGCAACTATCAGCCATTAACATCAAGAATGACAATCTCTAACTACTGTCTATAGACAAATGCACCTCCGTTCTCCAACGTACAACTAAAAACCACTCATTCTTTCGAAACAAAAGACGCATTGCAATATCTGCACGCTGTCACTTCATCAGTCTACCGCCCCCCCCCTTACTTTTTTACATAAATAAATATCTTAATGCTCGTCAGTAAGCGCCACGTGTAATTCCCCGTTTCATCCATTTGGCGCATCCATTTGATGGCTCGCGCGCACCTTGCGACGACTATTTTTTTCTCTACCGAGATCTTTGTTCACTTTCTTCCTTATCAATGTCTGCGTATTCACTCGTGCAAACGGATAAGCCACACTTACATGCAAATCGCGCGTACACTGACGCAAATAAAGCCAGGGAGACAAATGTCCCGAGTTATAATTGCAGAATATGCCGCGTACGATAAATCTCATTTCGCATTGTTATTGTGTAACCGGCGACAGTTCGTCTAACAGTTTATCCAATAAATTACTGCGACGATGAGAAACATGATAAATGTTCTTTAATGAATGGCGCTTGTCCTCTCGAAACGTCGTCGCGTCTTGTCGCGATTCAGCTGATACGAAAACACGAAATTGGTTGGCGTTTTAGTCGTGGAGGGGGAAGGCCTGGTATGGACGAGTTGCATATTAATGAATAAGTCACCGGATGAGTTATTGAATGTGGACTCCTGAGGGGAATTAACAGTCTTATGGCGTCCCGATACGAGATGGAAAAGAGTAGACGTTGGAAGTTACTATTGAAAATGTAACGCGTTACCGTAACGTTACTTGCTTTCAAAAGTAACGCGTTACAGTTAACTTTACTCGATTTTAAAAAAGATAACGCATTATCGTTACTTTCTTTGAAAAGTAACGCGTTACAATTATCGTTACTCGAATTTAAAAACTATAACACGTTAGCGTTACTTCGAAAAGTAACGCGTTAGTATTACGTTACTTGCTTTCAAAAAAACGCGTTACAGTGACCATCACTTGGTTTTAAAAAAAACCTAACACATCGTTATTTACTTTTAATGTACGTTACCGTTACCGTTACTTGCTTTGAAAAGTAACGTATAACTATTATCATTAGTTGCTGTCAAAAATAAATTTAAGACACATTCGGTATATTAGACATGAAAAATGTCTTCAAATGAGACACTTGCTTAAAGTCTGCATATAAGATCATCGTTATCAACTAAAGTAGTTTCAACCCTTCGACCCCCCCCCCCCACGCCTTAACTTTTGCAGAAAAATGCTTCGTCATTCCGAGTGGCGTGGATTTGAAAAACGCGCGACGGGAAAAGATCCGGCATTAATTTATAAGTCTTGTTGTTGGATTGGACCTCGTCATTAGGGAAAAGTCTGGAATGAAACGGAAAGAACGGATGAGGTGGGGGGGGGGGTGAAAAAGAGCCAGTCCGTCGGACAAATTAACCCGAGTCGTTTTTTGGTTTACTCGGCGGCCCGCGGCGTTTTTCCGCCACGCGAACGAGCGAAAGCTCGGCTATTATCGCTGGCGATTTATCGTGACTGTTTTTGCGCAAACCGTACACGGAGAATCGCTAATTCACAAACTTGGCCGGATCGCTGCAGCCAACTTCCGGCCGCGTTATGAGGCACTATTTTATCGTGTAGTGTGATTATGATTAACAGCCTGAAAACGTCTCAAAGCGCGAGAACTGATGGGCTGCCTGATGTTGGGACAAACGAGCCAATTTGGTCTAATTTACGTGGCATTTGCTTTTGTTTAGTTTTCTTCTCTTTTTCTAAATGTGATCCTTGAGGATTTAAAAGATAAAGAAACGGAGCTTGGGTCACCTTGAACTGGCTTTAAAATAATGTCAGCTAACTTAAAGCTTGTCGTAATTTTTATTTTGTAATTACGACTAAATGCATTTGCTCTTATAAATGTTAAGTCGAGAATAGTGAAAAATTGCTCTCATGAAAGATTATATAACAAAAAGTGACTGTTTATCAGAAAAACATATTGATGGCTGGGGAGAAGAACCCTTATTCCCAAAATGGCGCTGAAAAACCCCCATTCTAAAATTGATAATGAAGAACTTCTTCATTCCATTCCATTCTGAAATTTACAATGAAAACCCCCATTCTCAAAATTTTAATATAAACCTTTTATTCCGAAATTGGTAATAATGAACACTTATTTCCAAATCGGCAAGAAAATATTCATTTTATTTTTCAATAAATGATGACAAATAAATGGGGTCTTTTATTAATGATTAATGGGGGTATTTATTACAAATTTGAAAAATGGGGGTTTTTCATTGCCAAATTGAAAACTGGTATTGCCATTTTGGAAATGGGATTTCTTCATTACAAATTTGAGAATCAGGATTCTTCATTTCTGATCTAGGAATTAGGATTCTTCATTCTCAATTTAGGTATGGGTTTCTTCATTGGCAATTTAAAAATAAGAATTTTTCATTGCCATTTTGAGTATAGGAATTTTTCATTACAAATTGAAGAACAGAGATTGTCTATTGCTAATTTGAGAGTAAGAATTCTTCATTGCTAATCTGGGTATCAGGATTCTTCATCGCCAGTTTCGGATATGGGTTTTTTCATTGCTACTTTGGGAACAAAGGTTCTTCATTTACAATTAGGGAGTGGAAGTTCTTCTTTTCAGCTAACAATATCCATACCAAGGCAACGAAAAAAGACAAAAAAATTAAAATAGAATTCAACACTCACCTTTGAAAGCAGCATCCAAACCACGTAGCCTGCCAACAACCGCGGCAAGTTGTTGCTTGTAGGTATTCGTCTCGGCCTCGGCGTACTCACTCACTGCTCGGTTCACCATTCTCTTCGCCTCTTTCTCCTTCACCTCGAGAGCTTCACGCAAATGATCCGCGTGCACCTGCGCCTGCAACTTCAGCTGCTTCCTTAGCTCGTCGTGGAATTTCTTTTTCTCCTCCAGTATCTGCAACGAAAACAATCAGGACACCATTTTAATTGGTCTTTGGTTATATGTTACTGATACGTTGAAACAAACTTCTAATAATTGCACACCTGAATTGTAACGTTGATTTAATAATAATTTCAAACTTTATTAGTTCGATTATTTACTGACTTTAGTTTAGTTTATGATTTCAATTTCTGAGAGAAGTTCCATATACCTGAAGCACAGTACAAAACATGAAATGTGGATATAGTTAAAAAAAAATCCAAAAGTGCCCTACATGAAAAAAAGTTTAATTCTGAAGAATTTCAATTCAATAACTGTGAAAGAAAAAACTGAAATGTTCGTTTTTCAAAGTCGATTTTTCAATTTTATCGAACCCTTGAAAATCGAACTTCCTTTTTCTACAGTTTAATGAGCGTTAATCTGCCTTGTTATGCAATTTCGTTAGGACGCGAACAAAAAGAGGAAACCAGACCATCGATTCCCCAGGTGACTTTTCAATGAAGAAATGTTTTTTCGTCGCTGGAACGAGCCGATGAACGGAGTTATGACGGCATTATCGCAAGGCGGGTCGTCTCTGTCGCGCAGCCGAGCGACCCGCGCGCTCGTCTCGGTTTATTTATTCAACTTTGCTTTGCGAAAACACATTTGCGAACTATCGGCAAAGCGGATAGAAAAAAGCCGAAGAGAATGGAGGGAAAAAAATGTGAAGGGGGGGTGTAAGTGGGTTATAAATACGGAAAAGCGACGCGTTTACGTCAGATTTGATGCGCGAATCAATAACATGTCACCAACTTTGGTGCCCTTCTTGGAGTTGTGCCTAGATGGCGCTGAAATTTATATTAAAATACCAAGAAACAAAACTAAACGATCAAAAGTAATTGAATCCAAATGAAATGAATCCAAATGAAATTCCGCTTCTGGTACTTGTAACGAAACGAAATTGGAAGTTTGGAATGCAAACAAGATAATAGTTTGGAACAACGAAACAGAAACACGCCGGAGTGTCCAGTTGCACGAATTCGATCTGTGATGCCGAAATCGAGACTTCGGCGGCCGATGAATTAAGTGGACGGGTAATTAGTGAAGCAGTGACGTCGTTAGAGAAGGTGGACAGACGGAAGACGGTTCCCGGGGGAACGGTAAGCTCGGGGAAACTTGAGCTAGGCGTGGGATTACAGTAGAAATCTTGGTACCAGGTGGTCCCGATTGTTTAACTCCAAAACTATCAATTTAATGTGATTAATAATAAATTACCAACTCGACCGCAGCGAGCGGCGACGCCGCGAAATTTCGTCCTTGGAATTTCGAGTTTTCGATAAACATAAGAATTTGTTCGCTACAATTTTCGAGCATAAAGAAGTCAATAATTCAATACCCTCTGATCCACGCTGCTCCATTTTGTGTTCTCACTCTCCATCGCCCCCCCCCCCCTCCCCCACCAGTTTGTCGCAATTTGCGCGTATCTCATTCGACGGAATTTCAATAATCTCCTACGGTACGTGACGCGGCTTTACACGGCGGCGCGCCTGTCGGATCTTTTTATTCCATTTCCGATTGACCGGAGTGTGTATTTAAGCCGCAGCTAGCCACCCGTTCGATCCGTTTAAGGGTGCGCAATACGTCGTCCGCAATGATCCACTATTATCGAATGAACGCCGCGGAAAAAGCGGACCCATACCACGTAACCACAAATCGCGCTTCTTATTGGTTCTGGGTGTTACAGCAGTGCTCAACATAATATAAAATCTAATCCTAAACTCACTCCAGTAGTAAGCAGTTTATTATATAATTTAATATTCTTAATTATATATATTTAGTATAATTAATTCAATATATTTAATATATTTAAAAACTACGGGAACTTTGTCTCATAAAATATCGTCTTTAAAATGACTTTTTCTTAAAGTAATCATGCGAAATTGAATGGAGAATCGTTCTAATCCATTCTGTTCACATTTGCAGAAGTCATTTTTACAGAATTTGAATCTGATTTTGGCGGTAATTTTAGAATTCAAACTGCGTCATGCAGTTTGTCCTCCCCTTAACACTCTTGTCCAATAATAATTTCCACGATGTTCAGACACGAAATGACCATCGCCAAAGGATGGTAGTGCAACACAAGTTCCATACAAACATTATCGCGATGTCTTTCGACAAACAGATCTGTATCATGTAACATTCAAGTAGGCGTTAATCGACGTACAACTAAACCCTCGATCCTGATAGCGATACCAGGTTCGATGTAGTGGAGTATGCACTACAACCCTTGGATGACAAATCAGAGAGAATCGACGTTCCGGTCAACATTTATTACATTCTTCGGCAAGCGCGTACGTCACGTGAATTCGTTATCAGCGATCGACGTGCGAAAGAATGATAACCAAACAAAATTACTCTTCATTTTGAACGAAAGCAGTTTTTCGCGGAAAGAACGTCTCTAACATTAACGTAATGGCAATAATTGAACGACGTACATTTCATAAATTGACGCTTTTATGGGTTTTCGATTTCCGAATATTTCATATATTCGTTTACAAATAAATGTTGGAAACTTCAAATGCATAAATGATACGTATTTCATTTCAGTGAATTTGTACGATACATAAGATGAATATACTTTTCGTTTACCACTCGTGTAAATAAAATTTAGTCTCAATTTGATCAAATAAAAAAATGGAATGAAAGTGATAAAAATTGCTCAGTTTCATAAAGCAATTAGATGAAAATCTGACTCATTAATGATGACCAAATTGTTTATTACATCTTTAGTAAGATTTTTCAATTTAATTCAACAAGTTTTCTTCATCATCAATGAGTCAATGCCACAAAATTACCTCATTAACTTTGATTAATATTGTTAATTATTTTTACATTCAAAACAAAAAGGCAAGTATACTCTTTACTTTCATGAATTCTAGATTCTCGACCAATCCCAGCAAACAAACAAAACTTTCGTTTCCTAGTCCATCTTTATTCCCTCCCTCCCCAAAGGAGGCAATCATTGGACACAATTTTCTTGGTTTCTCAATGAAGTCTTAATTGACTTAGCGAGTTAAGAAAAAGCCAAGCATTTAAATGTTGTTGCTTTAACGGAAGTGGAAAAACCTAGAGAGGAAAGAGAAACAAGGAATAAACAAGACGAGTAGGTGAGCGCATTGCAAAGGAATTGGGGATTCCGTCGTAAGTTATATCCACGGCGGCGCTATGCTTCTGATTTAAAGAAATGTCGTGTCGTAAAACGAAGCTTTAATCTTGAGAGTCAGCAACCGTATCGAGTATCGAGTATCCAGGTTTATTTGCGCTATCAAAGGGGGCGCTGCACGCGGGATTTCTATTCGAGGCACACGTCATCCTATTGGTCTTGCCGGCGCGCGACTAGTCTGTCAAGTTCGCGTGGGATAAATGCCGATTCACCGGCAAGATAACGCGAAATTCGTAGATTGATTAGACTTTGAGGCGAGGCGTCGCTTTATTCTTTACCAGCTGCCGGTTTGTGAAATTTTGAAATCCAATAAGAAGAAGAAACACGCTGAAACAAAACAACGATGATCAAAAAGTATGTGAAAATGAGCAAACCAATCAATCAACAAATACAGTTTTCGCTTAATTTACAAAAAAAGTTTTATATAAAAAAATTTATGTAAATTTGATGGGCTTGCATAAGAAACGTGAAATAATTATAATCAAGTATGATCGACTTCGATAAACTTTGATTATTGGATATTTCAACGATAAATTCTTCGAACCAAGAATTTCGTCAAAGTGTCGGTTTTCGTTGGAGCCTCATAACTCTTTTTTACTTTATAGCTTGAGAAAACAGCATCACGAAATCGTGCAAATTCTTTCAACATTACCGCAGCTATTTCAAAGGTTCGCGTCGCGGAACGCGCGAGTCTTTGTGTTGAACATAACGCATATTTCATTGACATTGTCTCCTCAAATGGACCGTAGTCCCATGTCTCTAACCTTTCGTTTCCATTTATCACATTGTCAATATGGGATTCACATTGACCGGGAATTTTCGTGTTATCGTGGTCATATAATTTATTCGAAGAGGAACGAGGATACTAAAGTGACATTATACACTGAGAAAATCATATTGTGCTATCCAAGTTACATTTATTTGAAATTGTAGTCGATAGAATATAAATGGTCATTTGAAAGCGTACATTGTAATTCACTCTGTGCACTGTAAAAAACGCCATCTACAACGCAGATAAACTATTGGTATTGTAAACAGCGCCATCTACAACTCAGGTGGGCGGAACCTGCAGCGCTAACAAGCTAGACACTTTTCTTTGCATTATGGTTTTCTTGGTGTAGATATTTCAATACAATGATTTCCCAGCTAATTCGAGGTTCTTAACTTTAATAAATGGAAATACTAACTTCACTCATTAAAAATGAGTTTATAGTAAAAGTTTTTTTTTTCATAATAAGCGGATTCCACCAATTTATAAAAATAATCTGCTTATTTTAGCAACGAAATTCTGACATAAAACCAAATTTTTAAGAGAGTAACGAAGCAACTAAGAAAGAACGTAAATAACTTCGTAAAAGAAGATGAAACAACAATAAACAGTAAAAAAATTGTTAAATATAATTACATCTCATTCTTTTTTCTTTTTTCCTTTGTCATTTGTACTTTTTCCCTAAAAATTTTAGTACCCTCAAGGTGACCCTCAAGTTCCGACAGTCCAATATGCTAATGGCCGTCGTTAATTTCCAATTTCGACGATTCGATTCTACATTTGCATATATCTACATCGAAAATTCAAAATTCACTCCAACTTCGGCCAAAATCTTCCAAGCGAATTAACGCCCCAGAACATTGATCCACGCATAGCGCTTCACTCATCAACGGATAACTCCAATATAACTTCATACAACTTCTCACTGTGGGAAACGGAAATTTTTTTTGCTCGCTGAAGACTTATTTTAAGTCTCAAATATGGAAAATGTCTCGTAATGAGACGCTTGAGATCAAACACGAGAAATGAGACACTTGTGATGGTGTCCCAAACATAAAAAATATCTCAAAATGAATCAGTTGTGTCGTTATCTCAAATATGAAAAACTTCTTAAAATGTGGCAATTAAAATGATGTTTTAAACATGAAAAATGTAACACAATGAAACACTTGAGATCAAACATGAGAAATATCTCAAAATTAGACACCTGTGTTAATATTGCATGAAAAATGTCTCATAATGCGACACTTGTGATGATGTCCCAAACATAAAAAATATCTCAAAATGAGTCAGTTATTTAATATCTCAAACACGAAAAGCGTTCCAATATGAGACACTTAAGTTGACGTATGAAACGTGAAAAATACCTCAAAATGAGACACTTGAGATCAAACATAAAAAACGTTTCTTAATAAGACACTTGCGATGATGTTCCAAACTCAAAAATGTCTCTAAATGAGACATTTGTGATGATGTTCCAAACATAAAAATTTCTCAAAATGAGGTAATAAAGTTGATGCCTCAAAGATGAGAATTATCTCAAAATAAGACACTTGTTTGCAGTAAATAAAATAATAACTATTGAAACAATATTTCCGCCAATTTCGTCAAATTGAAGAAATAATGGGAAAACGGGACGCTGCTGAACGATGTCTTTTTTCCGCTGTCATTACGTCATTGAATTAAAATTGAAATTTCAGAGCAATAATGACGCGATTTATGGCTCGTTTAACAGCCGCGCCGCAGGTCGATATTTCAGTCGAGATTTTTTCTATCGGCGTATGTTCTCGTCGCAAAGCCAGATGTATGACTGGCGCAATCTTGCTGAACATACGTGACGTGTTTCCGAAGTTGCAGCACGCCTTTTTTCTTCATCCACTTCTTCGTCCCCTTTTCTTTCTTTTTTCCTGCGCCTTTTTCTCTCTCGCATGATCTAATAGCAATATAAACTCGATGTTTCGTAAAAAGCACCCGGTATACTGAAGTTGGTAAAAAGAATGAAAAGTTAATGAAATGAGAGCGATACTTATACTTAAAAATCAATGCTCGAACTGTCGCTGCGCTTCGAAAACAATTTTCGGATTTTTCGGTTGGGAGGCAACTTTTACAAATTATTTCAAATTGGAAATGACACAAATATTATTTTAAACATCTCTAATATAACAATGCGAAAACCGAAAAATGAATTTCAAAATTAAATTAATTCTTGCTTGTGTCAATAGATTGAAGCAAAAGATAAATGACAATAATAAAAAGATATCAAGTAAATGAAAAATGTCGACCAAAAAAGTTAAAAAAAAAAAAAAATGGTAGAAGGCAAACAAAAATGTTTTTGCATATGACAAGAGAAAATTTTTACCGCACACTTGTAGAAATTATTGTGTATAATGAAATTTTAATTAAAAGTATTTTACGATCGC
>JABFOV010001621.1:11075-24042 GCA_022817685.1 Aradophagus sp. ZL-2020
AAAAAAAAAAAAAATGGTAGAAGGCAAACAAAAATGTTTTTGCATATGACAAGAGAAAATTTTTACCGCACACTTGTAGAAATTATTGTGTATAATGAAATTTTAATTAAAAGTATTTTACGATCGCCACTATTGTAACTTATTTTTAATTAAAATGTTGATTACCCACGGATTATGGCAAAGATAAAAAATTAATTAAAGTACGACACGTGTCGCGGTAACAAAACCACTTTTAAAATGAAAATCAACGTTTGTAATGAAGATGGATGTTTGATTGTGACAGTTCCTTTCGTACCTTTCACCTAGTTCCTCGTTAAAGACTATTTTTGATTGCTCAGAAGATGACTTTAATAGGTATTATGTAGGTAATAATACATTTCAACAGAAGGCATAGCTATGTAGATTAATTTCTTATACGACAATTTGATTCCATTCATATAGCGAAAAATTCTCAAAAAACATCGTTCTACATTTCTCCACTGAAAAAAAAAAATTGTGCTATGCGTACTGCATTTATTTCATATTGTAATAAATAACATACAAATATAAATGTCAAAATTTACATTTTAATTTACTATATTCTTCAAAATTAACGCGATCAGCATTGTGCGCCATCTACAACTCAAGTGGACTATCTACAAGCGCCATCTACAGCACATATGGGCCATTTGCAAGCGCCATCTACAACTCAGGTAGGGCAAACCTACTGCGCCGAATCATTTATATTGATAAGTTGTAAATTACAATATGAGATATATATTTCTTACCATATGCAAAAAGTTCTTGACAATATATTTGTTCGACAATATGTTTGTTGACGATATGTTTTTCTCGGTGTGTCTAGTACCACCCATGTTATTTATTACTTACTGTTTTTATACATTTCATAATTCATCACCTCATTCATCATTTATTCTGTTATCAAAGTCACCGAAAATAAAAAATTTAATCATAACAGAAAATAATTTTCTTTTTAAATTATGCATATCACTTTCCAGAGAATGTATTAGTATAAATAAATATATTTCAGTTTCGTATTTCTATTTTAACTCACAATTGTGATCAATTTAGATAATGTTGTTTCATAGACATTATTTAATAGATAAATTATAATTACAATCGATAAGTATCAAGCATTCATAAAGATGATAATAATGATAAGAAATGCTCTTCAATCGAGAGCATTAAAGTGATGTAAAGTTATAGCGCCATTTGGCAATGAAGTACGAACGAATCGCACGATCGGCCATTTCGTCGGCTTGATTTTCCTGCGAACGCATTCGTCCTTTTGTCAAACAAAAAGCCAGCCCCGCGTGCCAGCATCGAAATACAAAAGACGGAATTTTATTTCCAGCATGCACCGGGATACCCAGCATTACAATTGTAAAGATCTTCAAGCCGGAATATCGAATCTGTTTTTGGATTCGCCCGCAATCACGTGGCGACGTACTTTTGGCAATTTACGGCGCATCCATTCGATCGGAATAATCATTGTTTTGTTTTTCCTGACTGTACTTGGCAAGTGCAAAGAAACCTGATAACTATTTCAATCATTCAGTCGTTTCAGCATATTTGGATTTCAACGCGAATAACTATATTGGCATTGTTATTTTGTGAGATATATTGGCAAATGTAATTGATTGATCTACTAACATGTGGCTCAATCCATAATAGTATATTATTGCTGAGGGCGCCACTGCGCTCGAGACATGTAGCTATTATATGGATCGAAGGAATGGACGGTGAAATAAAACTTGAACCCGAGGAGCAGCTAGTTCAAATTTTCTCCGCTCCCAAGTTGTGTAATAGTATATTACTGCCGAGGGCGCCGGTTCGAGTGAGCGGACGGTAAAGTGGAACTTGCCGCCCTAGGGCTCCAAAGGCGTTCGATTACACTTTATCCACTCCCAAAGAATACAAAATTAATATGTTAACATTTTGCTTGACGATTCATACAATTAGAACGTTCACAATAGTATCACTATGATGTCCTAATTATATCAAACATCAATATCACCATTATGTAACAGTGATTTCACTTACTCTGATCCATACTAAGCAAACTGTTGTTGAGACTATAACTATATTGTACAGATATTTGCATTGCAATGGTCATGCCAAAATGTTTTCATCTAAAAATCAGAGGGACAAAAATGGGAAGCAAGTTTGGCGGGCCGCGAAACATCGTAACGTCGGCTTTCCGCCTTCGCCCCGCTGTCATCTGCGAGTAGCAGTGACAAAAAAAAAGCGCAACCAAGGCAGAAGGTCCTATCATCGTAATAACAGTCAAAGTTTGATCCTGCAACTCGACCAGCCATTGTCTGGGCGGGTAACAAAAGCTATTGCCATAGTGTGACGAGCAACAAAAAAGAAATAAGTCATAGATCCATCGCCGGGGATATCGTGGCGGAATACACCGCGGGCTAGTCTAAAGAGATAATATTGCTTCCGACTACCAAAATATTGGCGACGCTCCAAATGGAAATAGATAAAAAGCCCGAGAGTACGTCACAGGACGGCCGTGCTTTTGCACCCCCACCCCGACTTTTCCATCCCTGCTCGACCCTCACCCCGATACGCGTACAAGTGGCGCGCATGTTGGCCGAGAGGCGCAACGTGTGTGACGAAGAGAGGGGCAGCAACGTGTGTCCGCTAGTCTTTCCAATGTTGTTTCTCTCGGGCAGCAGGCGGAAGAGGGGGCATTATTTTCCAGCCGGATCTCCGCGGTTTTGCAAACCTACGACTGAGGTCCGCCTTCGTCGCCTGAACGGATTAACCGTTGAAATTCACGGTCCCGTGGCTTTAGACATAATTCTGTAGCAACGCCTGTGTGCAAAATGCTTCGGTGAAATTCAATGGAAATAGCGAATGAATTGCGAGGAATTTGTGGAGGATTGATAAGATAATTGGAATTTAAAATCTTGTGACCGACAGATGGAAGAAAGTTGTATGATAAACTGCAATAACTTATTGCAATAAGTTATTAACTTATGAATAACTTATTGCATTTATAACTTATTGGAGATTGATGTAATGAAAGAGTGTATAAAATAGTATCCTGAGATAAAGTACTCGTAATCTAAGATTCAGAATTGCAATTTGAAATTATAATATCGACTAAAGTCATGAAAATCGTGAAAAATCAATAGCTCTGGGAATTGAGACGAATATCGGGGATGTAAGTTTTTGTTCGCAAAAAAGTAGAAAGAACGTTAAATGTAACAATATCGATTCCTCCTCGAAAGCCGCTTTTTCCTTCAATTCAGTCATGTCATTATCGGACAATAAATTTTCCTAAGTACCCGGAACCTCGCTTGCGAGGTATCGATGGCACACCGTTCATCGATCCCCGTACTATTTAAATAGTAATAATCGGATTTGCGACCGACCAGCAAACACAATCAGTAAAATAAATATACAAAAATAGAGAGAAGAAAGAGAGGAAACGTTTTGCGATGTAGGTACATATATACTCATGTACATTGACAAAAACGTCTTTGTTGAAACAACTATGTCCTAGTTGAAATAACTATTGTTTCAATTCCATTTAATATTTGTCCATCAAATTTAAGAACCGTCTCTGAAACGGACTTGAAATAAATAAGTCGAAATGTTTTAGTTTTAAGATTGTTATTAATTTTCTCTTTCCGCTCCGTCCAGCGGAATCAATGTAGATTTTACTGTATTTAATAACAATTAAAACAATTAAGAAGATACACTCACCTTCATGTTGAATTCATCCTCGAGAAGGCGTTTCTCTTTGTCGACTTGTGCTGATATTAATGCATTAATTTTTTCTTGATTTGCTTCATCTCCTGTAGCTTTCAATGCTGCTTTTAATTTATTATCAGCGATAGTCTGTAACAATAATCATATCTTTTAAAACGATTAAAAACTGGAAATATTACTATTATTATTATTATTATTATATTGACTATATAAAAATGTTCTTCTCAAAACTGTTCTTCACAATATGGTTTTCTTGGTATAGAAAAAATAAAAAAATAAATAAATAAAAAATAAATAATTACCTGTAATCTTGACAGTTCCTTTTGTAAATAATTCACTTTGTGGTACATGTGCAAGACGAAGAGATCGAAGGCATCTTCACTGACTTTGAATTTTTTGTCCTTAATGTCAATATTCGGGAATAAAATCTGCAGTTCATTATCAAAGTGCTCCCTTGCTGACTTAACGTTGGTCCAAAATCGGTCAGCGACTTTCGCCGATTTCACCTCATCGTCGTACTTTTTCTTCGCACAATCTACGTCGTCGAGGATTTTGCGAATGTTCCGTCGAGCGTCCGTTTTTAGTTCCTTAGGAGCCACTAAATTAGGGTCGTCGATCAGTCCATACATCCGCTTGAGTGATCTTACAGATTTCTCTGCATTTTCTTCGGCACCTTCCAGGGACTTTTTCTTTTTTTCTGACGCTTGCTTCAATCTGTTTAATAATAACAGCAATTAATAAAGAATAATCAATAAAAAGTGATAAGTAATTGATACAAATCATGATTAGAGGTGACAAGTGGATGAAAATAAGTTAAAACCTGAATAAAAATTATGAAATAGAAAAATAGAAGTATATAACAATAATTTCCAAAATCATTTGAAATTGTAATTAACCTGTATACATTCGTTTGAAATGTGTATACAGTATTATTAAATAAAAAGTAAGCAAATAGAAGATAAAAACCTTTCCCAAACTTGACCATCGACGGCAGCACTAACGCTTTCTAAAACTCGAATAACGTCATCATTGTAATCCTGTAATGCACAAGTTGCTTCCTGATAAAAAGCAATCGCTTTCTTTGCCGCTTCGCCGCAAGACTTTTCCAATTCGACCAAATTGTCAGGCAACAGTTCGCTCGACACTTTATTCACCTTTGGTTTTGGTTTTTCGGTCACTATCAACACAAGGAAATAATTATCAATGGTTTTAAAAAGTTGTTAAATTCTTAACTTTTTTTTGCGTCAAGAAAAAAAATCAAGTATACCAACCAACTTCAATCTTCTTGCCCTTGTCTTTACTAACTCTAACTTCAGCAAAAGGCTCATTCGAAACTGGTACTGTCTTATTTTCAACCAGTGGTGTAAAAGCAGGTTTTGGAGCTACACAAACATTTATAATTGATAATGTTATGTTAATTGGGTTAGTTAGACATTACATGCGTGAATTATGTTTTAGATTCAATTCCAATTATTTCAAAACAAAAATTAAATGTATAAAAAATGAACGAAAACATTGGAGTTTTAATTTAAGTAAACATTGCATTAATTTAATTGTTTGTTAAATATTATAACAAGAATAAGAATTATAGTAATGACAATTTAGAAAATTAAAATGATTAAGTTATTTTTACAACATTAAAGTGGAGATTTTTACTTTACCGACCGAGACAGTAGTATACTGTTTGTGAATCGAACAGCATGTTATATTTGACTGACAACATGGTTTACTTAAATTAACTTTGAGATTAAAATCAAAAAGAAGGATATCCAGGATGTGAAAATTGGAGGCTCACGTATATACGGATCTATTATGCATTGTAAACCTTTTTTCTCCTCGCTTGATCCATAGGTCATATCAACCACCCTGAAAAACATTGTTCATTAGTATACATTTATATATATGGAAGTCAAACTTAATCATAATTTTGATTAAATATAATATAATATATATAAATGTTATAAATTTAATTACATATAATCATGTATAATATTAAATATATATTTAATTTGAATATACTTTTAATTTTTATCTTTTCCTTTATAATCTAATTACATTAAAAATATTATATTATAACGCTTTACTAACGATTTTTTCACGGGACCAAATAAATTGGATATAAAATCATAATAAGTGCCCTCCTCTTGAAAAATAATTTTGATAGTGCGATCCGTGCCAGGAATCCATTGTTCTAAGGTTGCTCTGAAATCTGGTTCGTTTTTGGCGTAAGTTAAAACCGCTGCCGCGCCTCCAACAGTGACAGTACCAAAAATCAGCAGCTTTGCACCAGCTCCACCAGACCTTTGGCAGAAAAGATTTACCTTATTAAATATACTTAAATACATAAACTTGAATTATCATATTACTTTAATATAATTTTAATATTTTCATCTAATTGAATATGAATATTGTATATAAGCATGGTTCATTTACTAAAGCTCACAAATGTTGAATTTTTCATTTTGAATTGAATCCCTGTTGAAATATTAAAATAACAATGTTTTTTAAACTGGATTTTATCTGTCGCATTCAATTATAATTCACTGGATACGCTTAAATAAAGCAAACAATGAAAAAGTTAATATTTGACCAAAAAGTAATATATTGCAAGATCTATTCTTAGCTTTATTGGTTTTAATATTTCTTGACTCGACTCTGACGGCTCAAACAATTATGTGACGAGTCGCAAATAAATATGTGTCATGGTACGGTATTTATATTCTTACTTAATACATATTAAAGCTGAGAATAGATTTTATCAAACTTTAAGTTCAAATTTAGTTTTACGGCATATACATGTATATATTTAAATGAATAATCTTTTTTGCAGTACATATTAATATTAGATAATTGAACAATTTTTATTGACTAACAAATTAAATTTACCTTTTTCCATCTGTCGAATATTTATTTGTAGAATTTCTAAACAGCAGTTTGGAATATTTACTTGATCTGAAAAACAAATTAAATTAATATTAATGATGGGTATTTAAATATTAAGCAAATAATTAAATTTCATATTATCAATTAATTACAAACTAATTGAATTGTACAAAAGCAAGGTCAAACCATGTCAATTGTATTAAATTCAAATTGGATTCTAAAAAATCCAAAACTTTTTCATACAAAGTTTCATTTGAAATGAATGGTTCTAAATTCTATTGATTCTTATTGAATAATTAGTACAATCATAACTCTCTCATTCGATATCAATATTAATTTTCACTTCTCATTTCCAATAGGTTTTAAACGTACTTTTACATGCATAATGTTACTACTTAATACTGTTAAATGTTTTTAAACTCAATTAAGTTCCATAGAAAGTTTTCAATAGTTTTCAATTGTAAGTTTGTTCAAATAAAAAGCCAATTAAAATTGATTACATTTTATTGAAAAAAATATTGGTAATTGAAAAAATCAAAAAAATAAGAACACCTTTGGTTGAACGAGAAACGTCATAATAAATCAGTGCTTTTAATCAATGGGCAATATACCCATTCATTCCCAACATTTAAATAATATACAATTAACAACTAATTAATCTTTACATCAATTAAAACTCAATAAGTTTCAATTGATATTTCACTTAAAGTTAGAATCAAAAACCATTCATTCCAAACGAAAATAAACGCATGATTTAAACCAGGGTCCAAAACTTCGAGCACGTTCAAATGTGGTGCAATCGACCTTCGACCTGTCAAAGTCTGACAATAAAAAGCGACAGAAATATGACTGAAACGTCAACCGACCTTGACTCCTGGCGCGGTTTCGTCGCTGCCAGATGGAACCTCGAGCTGCTTTGCTTCTTAATCTGCAATCAGACACAACGTATCAGTACCCTGAAAGCCCGTTACATAACCCCTCGATCGACTCCCCGACCGACGACCACGAACCCAACGCCGGGCAATTCGCGACGACGACTCGTCGACGAGGCCGGTCCCGTCGCGGCGGGCACGTCTCGTCGGCGAATCGCCGTTCGAACGTTCGCCCGCGAAACGTCAGTCCGCGCGCGGAAAGTGAGGTTAGGTCACGCGCGCCCTCGGTTTCGCGGGGCGCGACGCCACGAGCGCGCTCGTTGTTGTCCTCGTCGACGACTCACTTTGTAGGCACGGCTGAGGCCGTTGCACGGGAATTTCAAGCCAATCCGCAGCATGGTGCGCGTCCTCGGGACTGGCCGGGCGACCGTCGAACGTTAAGGGGGAGGGGAGGAACGGAAGCACGCGAAACAGCTGGTCGCACGTTCGAGACGGCAGGACGATGTTGCGCCTGATTGGCACCGCGATTCGAGGTAACTGCCGCCGGGGATCCGTCGTTTCGTGGCCGCGCGCGGTCGACTCGCCGTCAATTCGATCGCCGGGAAAAGAACGTCCGCGGGGCCGCGCGCCGACTCTTCGAAACGCGCCGTTCAAACATCCCGAGGGATTGTAGGTTAGAACGACCGGCGCGGCGGAACACCGCGGAACGCGAAACTTTTTCGCCGAACAATAATGATCATTTTTCAAACAATTTTTCCGCCGGTTTTGTTGTGATTTGCTTAATTTGTCAAGTCCGTCATTAATTGGTTACTTGATTTGTTTGTTTATTTTGAAATTGTTTCGTCGAATAATAAAATAATAATAACGACAATAATAAGAACAATAATAATAATAATTTCGGATAAGTTTTCTATGAATTTTTGTATTATTTGTTATTATTTGTCTTGTTTTCCTCGGAATTCTTTATAATTATTTTATTAATTTATTTTATTATATTGAAGAACGTCGAAGTTCTTTATCGGCGAATTTGTATTGTTGATTATTGCGTTGATTTTTTTTAAGTTTTTCAATACATCAAAAAAAAGACAAACTGGATGATAAATTTTGAATTTTAGAATTGACGCCAGAATCATATTCTGAATTATATAAAAATAATTTTTAAAGATGAAAAAAGGATAAAACAGTAAGATGCTTAATTGCATTTCGCTAAATTGCAAAAAAAAATTCAATTTCAAGGTAATATTTTACAAGAAAAACTTGTTGCAGTTTATGACCATATTTCGGGTACATATATGTAACTATGATTTGATCTAAAAATTATGTTTTTTGGATTTAATTAAGCAAAATTTAATAAAGAATCTTACTATGCTGTTTTTATCATTTTTTATCATTTATTTATTATTATTTTGTACCATATTGTGACTAATTACAGTGAGTCCTTATTTAATTTAAAATTATTTTCATTTTAGCTAATATTTGTTCAACCATATCAAAAGGTATCGAATCGATCACCTTAGGAACAAATGCGATCCACAATGTACAGTATCGAAGCCTTAGTTTTTTGACCCAGAAATGCATCAATTCACCAGCTACAACAACCAATAATACTATCACGTCCAGGTATAAAATCAAATTTCACATACTGTTCACGTAAACAAATATAATTATTCAATCTATGAATAAAAATTTTAAACAATTTAATATAAAAACGTTTCAGCTCTGATTATTAATTGAGTATTTGACTTTCCTTTTACAGTGAATCTTCATCGAACGTTTTGTTGAAAAAATGCCAACAAAACCACGTACCTGTAAGAACATTAACTAAATTTTCCTTGCAGAAAGGAAAAAGGAAAACAGTGAAAGCTGTAATACGGCGATTTAAAAGATTACACTGGTAAGCTAAAGGATATGATAATTATTAATTATAAATACATTACGATTTGGAACATGATTTGTTACTACAAGTATATTTATTGTCATGTAATAAAAAGTTTTTGCGTTTAATTCTAGGGGTGGATGGATTCGTACACTTGCTGGCAAACATAGATACGTGTGGAGAAAAAGTGACAGAGAAAGAGTAAGGGCCAAACAACACTTTTTGTGCAATGGTCAACAATCCTGGATGCTGGACATAATGGTGAATGAATTTTGGCGACGCCCAAAATATTATGTCGATGATCCTTACACTCCTTATCACACACGAAACTTTAAGAAATGCAGAGAAACTCCGTTTGATTAAATCATATTTATTTACGAATCGTGTACAAAGTTATTAAGAAATAAAATTGTTATTAGGTATCTTGAAATTTAATGGTAATTCAAATTCTGAAAAGAAGTTGCTATTGCGCTGAGAGAAATCAACTTTAATAATTTATTGTGTTGTAAATAAAATATTACTATGTTTACCCATGGACTTTTGGTCAAAAAACAAGCAAATTTGATGTGAAAGTAATTCAAATTTATATAAAAAACTAGTAAGACTGTTTTTAGAAAGTTTAGGCCAAAAGTCTGCAATTTTAACATAGTAATTTTTTGTGTCTCAGTGTATAGTTTGGAAACAAAATTTAATCTAATAAACATAACAATATATTATCTTAAAGTTATGAAAACTAATAACGTGAGAATGATCAAGAATACCAAAAAAGTTGAAAACTACTTACAGATATCAAAATAATTACAAAGGGAAAAGAATTAATTCAATATCATAACCTAAAGTAAATGTTTGTCGTCACTTAAAACTTATTGCTGTTTCAATGTACAAATACAGTTTGTATATATACAGCTCTGAACAGACAGGGTTATAAGTCATAAAATGAGTAAAATGAAGCCGAACAGTTCCTAATCGTTTATCGGCAATTTGATGAAAGTGTTCCATCTTAACGATGAAATCACGTCGCTGCTTCGCTCGCGCTTTTCGACAGTGCAGACGTAACAACATTCCCCTTCTACATTTGTGGGATGTTTCGTTCCGGCCATACGCTTTAGTCGACGTTCGTCCGTTGTGGCGAGTGTTTCGTACAAGCGTCTGGCCTTCTCACATGCGGCGTGCTCGCGTCGAAACTGAACCCGGTCGCAGATAAAACGGTGGCAGAAATTTGACAAAGAAAAAAATCCAAACTCAATTGCAACGCGTCAACGGCGGGGATGACGTTTCGCGGCTCCAAATTGCGAGTTTTGTGCCGGGTGACGACGCTGATAGGCACCCGGGAGCAGGGCCATGTGCCGCGTCTTGTAACCGGCAGAAATTTGTCGACGAGCAAGCCGCTGGGTATGAGGTGAGTCGTCGACAAAAGCCGGCAGCAGTCCGGATTTTGCGCAGAGACCGCGTTTCCCACGGAACTGGAAAACGCGGTCAATCGTAACTGGCGGTGTTATTTTGCAACACGTTTCGGAGCAAGATAATAAGGGCTCGAAGGGATTTCAAAGACGACCACTGTGCGGCTGTTTAAAACCTTTTTACTGAATTATTTTAAATTGCGGAATTAAATTCTGAATAAATACTGAAGTGTTGTATTTATTTAGTATCAATGTACGAGTAGATGACCGCGTACCAGTTAATGACCGGTGCTTTGAAGTGATAATACAATACAATTTAAATTAGTGGTCATTCACTGGTACAATTGGTCATTCACTGGTGCTTCCGCTGTATCAACCATCTTAATTTGTATCCCGATGCGATGAATTTAAAATCCAATTTTCGATTTCCAATCGACGTTTGTACTCGATGAAATTGCAAGTTAAAGCTGAAATCATTTGTGATTTCAAGCTTGACGCTTTGTCCCGTTACGTAACCAGATGTTTTGGAGGGTTGCAAACATCGGACCCTACTTTTTAAATGGGACCCTTTTCAAAACGTCTTACGTCTTATATAATTAACGAAGTGTTTTATCCATTCTTAAATTTAGCAAAAAAAAAAGGGGAAACACATTTTTTTTCTTCACGCATGTTCTGTTTTAATTGCCAAACTGTTTTACAATATCAAATGTCAATTTCAATCAAAATTTTCCAATTGATATTAAAATAAATATTTAAGTACTGCGTTTACTTTTTAACTATTTATTCAACAAATAGTTTCTTAATTAGATTAACTACTACATCTTGAAAAAAATTATTTTCCCCCTTTTCCTCCAAGTAATTTTAAAACTCTACATTGTTATTAGTCGAATTGCCGTTTACTTTGTTATTTTGCTTAAAAAAGATAACTCAGAAAAGGATACATTTCATTAACGGTTCTGAACAAAGAAAAATAAGAAATAAAAAAAGACTCGGTTCTTCGTAAATTAGCATCTCAATATATTTCTTTTAATAGTCCGTCTTTCCGACAGAAAGAAATGCTTTCTAAAATAGATACGTCCATAAATTCCACCTTTTTGCCGAATCCTTTCCAGACACTTTTCGAAAACGTTACAACATCGTGGCGTAACTGCAATGTTTCTTATACGTTATCATCGCTCGTGATTAAACGTTTGTTTGAACACTTTGTTTTAGGCGGTACGTTTTAACTGCTTTTGGTAAACACCAGATAATCGAATTTTAATGATCATCCTGGCGAAATTCGTTATCTTGACATCGACCTTTTCATGAATAATTATGAAAATTGGCGATCAAGTGAAATTGCTCGTCGTGAGCCGGTATTAAAATTAAGAGAAATTTCGAAACCGCCCTGCTACCCGAATTCGGTCATCCACTTGCTCGGGCGCAAAAAGTGGTCTGCGGTAAATTTAATAATTACGACGGTTTCTCTTTGCTACTTTTGATGACACCTTTAATCATTACGTATCATCAGATGTATCGTCATCATGTTGCTAAAAACTGCTGCTGTAACTTTTTGCAATGAAAAGAAGTAATTTACATTTAACAATTTAATGATCAAATGAAAATGTATGATTTGCAACAAATCAGGTCTAATGTATGAAATTAGTTCAACATACAATTTATAATAATTGAAGACCGATTGAATCTTGGGTTGCAGGCAATTGAAATATATTTGAAGTAGATTCAAGAATTAAATTTCATGATAGATAAAAATCATAAGTCATAAATGCATCTTGGAAACTTGCTTAAATATTAGTCAAATGATTTACTTCGGTGTTACTAAAACTATGATAATTTTAATTATTAAGTTTTCAATTTGCACACAATAAGTGGTACCATCGGTTCTACTTGCAAGGAATAGATAACGACTTGAGAAAACGCGCGGCAATTCGTTACTCTGAAAATTATTATAACTGTCTTATCAAACCAGGATGAAAAATTTACCGAATAGGCAAACGTGAAGAATGTCAAACGAAATGAAATTTACATTGTCGATAAGAAAACTTGCAGGTGGTTGGATGGTGGAGAACGGATGAAGATAAATATTAATTAAATGGAACGAAGCCTAAAATTTGGAGACTATAATTTTAAATTGAAATACGTATAATGAAATGGAAAAATCTAGCAACGCCATTGGCTAGTTTTTTTTACAATACGATATAGTAAAC
>JABFOV010001622.1:0-24040 GCA_022817685.1 Aradophagus sp. ZL-2020
GGTTAGAACGGGTTAACTGTAATCGATTTCTAAAAATAACCGTAATCGTAACCGTAATCGTAATGATTAGAAACTCCGTAACCATAACCGTAATCGTAATCGTTATTTAATTGGGTTTCATTCCCTGATTGTTATGTTATTAAACTAACCTAAAAAATAGGTTAAAACTACGTGAACAATAACACAACAATAACAACAATAACAACTGTAAAGTTTTTGTACAAAACATTGTTTTAAAAGTAAAAAATGCTCAGCAAATTGAAGATTTATTATTTAATGTGTGCATGAATCTTCCGCAGATTTTTAATACGCCATTCTCTCGAAATAATTTTCATAAATATACAAACGTAATAAAAGTGATAAAAAACCAAAAAATTTAAGAAACCATCTTGTAATTTTGTGTTAGAAAGAAAGTTACTTTGAAGGTCATATTCCTGTAATTAAAGCGCATGTCTCGTAAACTCAAATTACGTGATGTTTAGTTCTTGGGTACAAAATATGTTGGGCAAATCGAGTCGATGACAGAAGTAGCAGTACCGTTGGAACGCGTTGACACGCAAAGAGCTTTGGAGAGGAACCCATCTCATCCAACGTCGCAAAATTGTTGCGACGTGATTAATAATGTCGTTAGGTTATGAAAAATAATGTTTCGTTCGACTTAACCTCGAAACAATCTCGATAAAATATTAGCATCGTTGATGGAATAAGTGTAGATTAGTTTTGATTAAAATTTCAATTAGTTTGACACAGACGCAAACATTCTATATCGAGATAACCATATTGTGAAGAATGATGTGTGCCTTGTTATTCCAAGACAATGATATTGTAATTGAGATTATGATAATGTTGACGAGAACCCTTTGCACATGGTAAGAAATATGATTTTCATACTGTAATTTATAACCTATCTCTAAGAATAATTCGACGCAGCAAGTTGGGCCCACCTGAGTTGTAGATGGCGCACTTTAAAATATAAAACAGTCAACCTGACTTCTACATAGTGTTTTTTACAATATCAACGGTTCTCTTAAATGATATATGAAACAATTTACTATACCAAACCAGGCAATCTCAAAATTTATAGTAAATTACAATATAAATTTTCAAATTACTGCAGTAATTTGAAAACACGTTTTTTGTTGTGTAAACATGTTTGTGTTTTGTACACTGAGAAAACCATATTGTAACCGCCACAACAAATATTGTAACGTGCACAATATCATATAGTAAACTATTTACGATATCATATCGTGACTAACTTCAGCCAATGGCATTGCTAGATTACTTTATTTCGACCAATAAGCATCCTGGAAATTTTACAATCCATATTGTGCGATATCATTTTCTCGGTTAGGTGTAGCATAGACCGTCTACAATTCCAAAGTATTGAAATAAGTCAGTTTTGTCTGTATATTACAATTGTGGAACAGAATCTGACAACTTTAAACAAAAATGACAGAATTTTCAAAAAAATTGGAATTTATAATTCCAATTTTATTATCGTAAGAATATTTCGATAAGTAGTCATCCTCAGTAGGTAATATTAAAATTTCCAGTACAGTAATCTTTACCTTCGTTCAACAATCACTAAGTTTTGCTATTATTTTCTTTGATTAAAACCTAATTTTATGCTGTCAAGACATTTTTTCTTGGTCTAATTACTTAAAATCTTGGATCAAGGAAACTTTTCTTCGCTCAAGAAAACGTATTCTCGGCAAAATATCAACATACATTTTGTCTTGAACCAAGAAAATTTTTCTTCACTCAATGCATCCTTTTTTTGAGTAAGTAATATTTTATTTTTCATGCTCGTAATATATTGACAAAAAATATATAAATAATGACAATAAAAGATATATTACTGCATATTTCATCATACTTTTAATAACAAAGTAGAAAAATATTCTTGTTAGTGCCGCGCCACTGAATTCAAAATTGAGACAGTTTTACGGAAAATTATTTTAAAAGCCGAAACAAAAATATCAACATGTCAAAACTCCCGCTCTATATTATACCCGAATTTCATCCGGTTGAAATGAACACGTCAACGTTATCATTTATTACAACTGTATCGCGACATTTTTCTTCTCTACCCGAATTGTTTCCTTTAATTATTATTTCTTCTCGCCCGGCTGAGCATACAAGCTTATTAACTTATTCCACACTGTCGTTTGTTTATTCGAAACAACGGTTCATTATTTTCTTCTTATCATCTATCCAACTCACGCTAACTGGGACAGTCGGACTTAACCGTAATAAAATGAATGATGTTACGCGAGAAAGAATCCCCGGCCTCTCGCGTCTGGTTATCTGACCGGTCTCGTGACTAGAACTCGTAAACCGCTTTGGTTTTTCAACGCCGCGGAATCAGGTAGATCACAGACACACGCGCGTACGGTGTTATTATCACGCGTGTCTGCTTTGCATTAACGTGATTCGCGCTTCACGCGCAGCCGCGCAATGTGTACTTTGTGCATGAAATGAACGTTGCTTTTCAGGAATTGATGCACAGGCCTTTTATTGGAACAAGTGCAGTTCGACGGGCGTGAAATGAGTCTTTAATATATTCACCTATCTCGTTATTAGTGATTACGAGAGTCGTAAACAAAATCGGTTTTCATTTAAAGGTGTTTGATCACATAATTTATTATTTATTTAATAAAATTAATGTAAATATTTTAAAAAATTATTAACGCGTAAATATTTTCATTGCAAAGTTTTGTAATGAAGAAACGATAACAAAATATAAGAGACGATTATTTGTATAAAAATTTACTGTAGTTTTTACTGTAGTTTTTTTTGGGTTGCACTAAAATTCAAAATTGATTAGAGAAATGAAAAAAAGAGGTTTGTCGTATAATAAATTAACCTGCGCGAAAGTACAAGATTATTTTTCAACCATTTTTATTTTAAGATAAAATGTATAACACAGACATTACTAAAATTGTATATCAACATGATTCATAAACATAAAAGTAAACATAAAAAAGGAGGGCGAGACGAATGTAAAAGTTTAACTTGTCGATTTGTCCGCCAACACTCAAAAAAAGGATGCATTGAGTGAAGAAAAATTTTCTTGGTTCAAGACAAAATGTATTTTGATATTTTGCCAAGAATACTTATTCTTGAGCGAAGAAAAGTTTCCTTGATCCAAGATACTAAGTAATTAAACCAAGAAAAAATGTCTTGACAGGAAAAAATTAGGTTTTAATCAAATAAAATAATAGTAAAACTTAGTAATTCTAGAACGAAGGTAAAGATTTTTGTGAGTGAAAAGTGTATTTTTAGTGAAAGAAAAACAATGTTGAAACTTTACTATATCTAACTTTACGTGTTTACTCAGTGAGCATAACCTCTAAATTGCAAAATAAATTTTTAACGAAATTCTGTAATGTTTAATTAGTTTGATATTACTTCTAGATTCGTTTTGGAATTTCAAAATTTATGGTTCTTGTTATTTCAATTAATTACCTAATTTGCTCGAGTAATTGAACAAGTATAACAATGTTGATAAAGTAGAACTCAAGAGATAATAGTCCCCCTAATTACCCAAAGAGCGCTCTAACTTTGAAAACGTTAATTAGACGTCGATTAGCCGTCTTCAACGTCAATTCGACATAAATTATACGTTTTAGAAGTCTCTGCAGAATATGGGCTTTTAACGGAAATTCGACCGTAATTTATCCGAAAGCACCTAACCCGAATACTTTACCATGACCTCGGTGGTCCTTCTAATTACAGTACAATTCTGTTCATTAGAAATTAATGACATGATAACTCAAAGACTCTGATAGGTAAATCCTTGAAAGGTATGCCAAAGCTCGTATGAAATGCAGCGTTTCGTTGACAAGAATGTATCGTAGGCGGATCTGCATCACATCCAACGACTCGTAATAGAGTATTATTCCGATCCGTCGTCGTGAGAAGCTGCATCTTTAATGAATGGCCAATGGAAGAGGCGTGACGAGCCAGTGTAGTAAACACGATTCGTAGTGAAACATCACCCACGTTTGCCTGTCGTTTGAAACGCGATATCTCATCATTTTAACCTCAAAATACTTCACAATATCGTAATAATGGCGGTGCCTCGCTCATAAACTTCAATCATTGCTAACTTTACATTGTTGGTGAACTGAATCAACGATTTTTTGAGATATGGACCGCAAAGAAGGTAGAAAGTACAAGAAATGGATTGGGAGGATAGGTTTTAATGAGCTATTCAACGACTCGAGAGAATGATGAACTGGATTGCAAAGTCTGCGTTTTAAAAATTGGCGCCAAAATTATTATGTCGATAGTTAAATGACAATGACTTATAAAAATAAAGAATATTTAAAAAAGGTCGATTGTTTATTAAATTGTCTCTGCTTTCATACTCGTAGTGTTTGTTATATTTTTAGGTTCGTTTAACTATGTCAATAAATGCATGTCAATAAAAAATTGTTTTAAAAATTAAATATTTGGCATTATATTCAAGATTTAAGAGGGAATTTACGTGTTTTTTTAATGTTGTCATTTAATGAAAAACAATTAAATGTCGGTGTTGCAGGAATCTTTCGTAATTTTTCAATACTTTATCCCCTTAAGATTATACGTTTTCACAAATTAGGCGCAATTAAAAATTATAAAAAAAAAAATATCCACGTAAAATTTTATATAAAAATTTGTCGCAAGAACCTACAAAGCAATGTATTTGAATTTCTATATTGAAATCCAAACCTTGTAGAAATCCATCTGAGTGCTCATAATGTTTCAATTTTATCGGAACCCAGATATGTTCCTAAATGAAAAAAGTTCCTATATAGAAACCCAAATAAGTTTTCATGTCAAATTCCCATATAGGATCCTATAAAAATTTTGTAGTTTGAATATGACTCTTTTGTCAAAAAAGGGGATATAACTTTTTCGATTACTCTCTCCTTTTCTTCGAAAATCAAATACGTTTTTATAACAATTATTTTAAAGAAAAGGTTTTTTATTTTTGTATCAACATCATCTAGCAATTATTTTTTGTCAATCATTGTCAATTTTGTCATCTAGCAATTATTTTTTGTCAATCGTCGAGGTTTTCTCGCTCAACAGGTGAATACGAAAGTTTACAAAATTTTACATTTTTCTCAAACGCGCTTCCTTTCCTGAGCAAAAAATTATCATTTCATTAAGGAAGTTAATATGCTCCACTTTCTCAACAAAAAGTCAGACAGTTTAATTCGTTGGCTCGGTAAAAAGTTTGAGTAAATATCTGCATAATTTGTTTGAGCACCTTGTTACGTCTGGTAAAATAGTGACGTAAAGATTATAGTTTTTTATAGGAACACTTTGTTGTAACATAAAGAACAATTCTCAAGAAAAAAAATCCATTGATTATTATCGATCATTCACATAATTTAAGGTTTAGGCAGTTTGAGACTACGAATGTAAAATTACACTAGATATCATGTAAAATTACATTAAAAGTGTAAAAGCTAACCAATGAAATTGCTTCCTTTTGAAAAGCAGCGGTTTCATTGGTTAGCTTTTACACTTTCACTGTAATTTTACATGATATCTAGTATAATTTTACATTCTTTTTTTACTGTGTAGTCAAAACTATGAAAATTTAATAACCCAATTCATTTAAATTTCTTCCGCGCCATCTAGGTTCAAACTAATTAGCGTGCAAAACAAAATAATTTTATTTTCAAAATCATGTAAATGTACTTTTTTTATTACAATGTATATTTTTATAATTTTTTGTGAATTTCATTGCTCGCTTAGAAGTTACAATTTTAACCACGACAGGCTACTTTTGTAGCGCTACAATCGATACCGTATTGGAATACAAAACGTTTGATAAATAGTGCTCGATAATTTGTCGAAGCTTTAATATTGGTACCAAGGTCAAAAAAGCATGTATTTTTTTGAATTTACTTTAATTCGAATAAATACTTGCTCATTATTATGAATTTATGCTACGTCCATTGTTATTTACAAGTTATTGTCAATTTAGCAAAACATTACAATTTCGATTATTTATCAATTAGTTTTTTTTTTTTCATAGTAGACTGTAAATAATGTTTGTATTTTCCATAAAACAATTGAAAATTTAATAGAAGTGATTTCAAAAATCATTTCGAGCCATAGAAATTCAAACATAAATTATAATTTACATAAGTAAATGTATGTGACATGACTTTTGTAGACGGTTATAAACAATTTTTTTAAATTGCAATAAATTATTAAGTAATTTTATTATTATTATTGTTTTTAAGAATACGGAGACTAATGAAGATTATTCTGGAGTTAGTTCAAGGCCACGGTTTCGTGTCGCCGCAAGTGTCTTCATCTTCAAACGAAAGAGGGCAAAATTCGTCCTCAGAAATCCTTTGTAACGAGCCAACGTCTAAACTCGGTTTGTACGGAAGTTCTGAAATGAGAATCCCCTTCTCCGGCTCGTACTCTGTATCGTCATCGTCGTCCTCTAGCTCGAACTTCGAAAAATCATAATCCTTCGACTTCTGCGCCGACGTGAAATCCGATTCCGTCAACGTGAGTAATTTTACTTTGCCGCGCTTTTTCTTCGATTTTTCCGCCGAATTTTCTCGTCTGATTTTCTTCGGCTGCCATTTTGTTTTCCTGTGGAACAGTCGAAATTATTTACAAAAAAATAAATTTAAACTTATTTGACTTGAAAGAAATCACCGCGAAAAATTGACTATTAAATTCTAATTTATATTCTAATTTATATTAAAAAATTGCGGATAATCGTCCATATTTCGTGTCAATTAATTGTGATAATAAGATTTTTCAGAGACACAATTAACGGAATATTTATTAGAGCGTGACCGTAAGCATGCCGAGAGTCGTTTTACAAAATATGTAACCAATGCAAACAACTTCGCGGAAACTGCTATGTTTCTAATTGTGAAACCTTGAGCGCGGAGGCAACAATGATCGAGTGTTAACGGAAAGAAATATCTGGAACACGTATTCAATTTTGGTATTCGATTAATAATTCGACATTTAATTGCTTTTTTTCAATGATTTAACAACTCGTTTTGGAAACAGGTCGTAAATTTTCGAATATCAAAAAGAGTCTTAAATTAAACGCAAACGTAAAAATGTAAAGTATATAATATTTAATATTTATAACAAGTTGTATGTATGTAATGTAAATAAATGTTTTATTTATGTTAAGGCATTTCTATTTGAATATTTATTTCAATAAATGTTTTATTTTGAAATACTTGCTGTCGTATTGTAATGCCATTGTTTGATCAACAATGTTTGAAAGCTAATTACGACAATGAATGCAGACACATTTTTTGAATGCCTCTCATTTAAGAACTATTATGTTGCAAGTGAACGAAATTTACGTAATACCTCATCAAGGATTTCCGCTTCTAGCACTCATTATGTAACTTTGACTCTTCGAGCTACAAAACTGTTTGATCATTTCTCGTGCAATTACTTCTTTCATCAAGTTTGCACATTAGAAGAGATGTGCATTTACAATTTGTTTCTCGCCTGACGTATAAACCGGAATTTAAGGAATTAAATGAAATTAAATGAATTTAAATGAGTATCAGAAAAGAGAGGACTATAGATAAGAAGTTACGTAATATTTGTTACTTTTTTAATGAAAAACAATTTTTTTTAAATCTAATTTCATAAATTTGCCTTTTTTTCTCGAATCAATTGTCCTTATTCGTAACAGTTATTTCAAATCAATGATTAATTAATTATTGATTGAAAATTATTAATCAATTGATGAAATTCGATAAGATGATTCAAATTCCAGTAAAATGTATTCCTGATGTCATTTATTAGATTCGTGCCTGTTTTTCCCATAAATACATAATTATTTGTGATTTTTCTTGTCTTAATATTTTATAACGTACTTTTAGTTCAGCGTATCAATTTTCCTCTGTAAACTGATATTTCTCTACATTTCTTCTCCGTTGCATTATTTGAACTGCAGAACACCATGCTAATTTGCCGTCTGTTACCCCCCCCCCCTCCCCGACCCCAGCATTAACAACCGTCGTTTTCTACTGACAGCTACCAATTTTTCGCGACACGTGCACCAGTGGCCTACAACTGGTTTAATTCTTACTGTTTCCTATTGCTATCCTTGGCATCATGCGTCGAATGTAGAACGGAAGCCTTTTCCAAGACAGCGCCGTTTATATCGCTGTCTTTATCGGGGACGACCCTCTTTTCAGACTCAAAAACCACACCATCTGTCGCGTCGGTACCAACAGTCTCTGAAATACTGACGTCTAATTCCGGGTTTCCCGCTCGCTCGGTAATCGGGCTTTCTGCTTTACCGGCGTAACTGGCATAGGCCCGCAGATCGGCTTGAATTTTCGGATCCCGCTTGAATTCCTCCTGTAGGTACCGGTGGAACTGATCGCGGAAGTAGCCGTCGATCATACGCCAAATACTTTGACTGTACCAACCGAGAATGCCAAGGAGAAAGCAGCCGCGCAGGATGGCGCCCAACATTCCGATTATCTAAACTATTGACACAATTAATAAGGATTAGAATTCGATTTACATATTTTAGTGGGTAGTCTAAATTGAAAATTTAGTACTTTTAATTTATGAGCTTATTACTGAAGAAAATAGATTGTATTACAATGTTTCTTCATGATGCTACTACGTAATTCGATGACTGTGAAAGAGACCCCTATTTCCAAATTTACATTAAAAAGCCCCAAGTGATAAATTGACAATGAAGACAGATTTCAGAATGGGCAGTGAAGAAACTTCATTCCCACATTGGCAATGCAGAAACCTTATTTCTAATGAAGGAAAGAAAACCCCCTATTTTAAATATGTAGTGGAAAACGCACTTACCTTTCTAATTTTTATGTAGGGAATAGATGTTCTTTACTGCCGATTTGGGAATGGAAGTTTCAATAGTCAGTTTGAGTATATGAGTTCTTTATTGTAAAATTAATAATAGGGATTCCTCATTTTAAGTTTGGAAATGTGGAATTCTCATAATCAATTAGCGAAGGGGAATTCTTCTAGACAACCATCGACCTTATATATACAAATATTAGAAGAAAAAAAAATTTCTTTACTGCGTTCAATCCAGAAAAAAAAAAAAAAAATTATTTTTCCACCCATTTCCATTTTGATACTTAGAATCGATTCTGAAAAAAGGCCTCCTCAAAGAACAAGAAGAACATCCTTCTCCTAATTACCTTGCGCAATCGGGTTAATTCAATTCAAACACGACTCCAATTACATAATGGGATATTAATTGTAATTTGCATACAAAACATGACTTTTCGCCCGGCCGCTCGGCAGTTCCATCAATTCCGAATCAACCAGCTGACCGATCTAAAATCATCCACCAACCTTGGCCAGTAAATGGTGAATCGATTAGCATCGATTATCCAAGTTAATCATCGAGATCTTCCTCGCCGTAGAAGAAGTCCTTGACGATCTCGTAGGCGGTCTGCATACTGGGCCAGGCCATTGTGAGGAATATCAATAGCGAATTGGTGATCACGAACAGCCGCATCATGTCGACACCCTCGTTGGAACGTAGCCATACTGAGAAGCCTTGATTGTCGGCGTCATCATCCAGCGGCTCTGGTTTTGGCGAATCGTCTTCTTCTTCTTCTTTTGGCTCGTTCTTTTTGCCTTTTGCCCGATGCTCCGCGTGTTTTCCCATAACGATCGACACCTAGCAATTCATCTGAAAATAAACATTAAAAGTTTGACATACTAGAACATTACGGAAGATTCCTGCAATACCGATATTCAAGTGTTTTTTATTATATAATAAAGTAATTTAGAGTATAAATAAAGAGATTGCTTCGTAATCGTTCTTCAACTCGATGTGTAATTTTTTATTGTTCAGATAATATTTTATACCAAAACCTTCTGATGGTTTTTGACTTTGTAGAACTAACCTATATTAGAGGTTAGGTTCAAACCTATTAAATAAAATTAATTAAATGAATGAAACGTGTGATCCTTTCCGAATGTTTTACATTTTTGACAACGGATATGTCTTTTGGATGAAAGTCAAGCCAAAAATTAGAACGAAGTTCTTTTACGTTACTGATTTAATCATCTTAATTTAAGACATAGTGTCTTGAAGCAAAACTATGCATTTTGTGTAAGACATTTTAAGGTAATACACCTTTAAAAAAGTTATAGTTTCTTTCGAAAACCGCCTTAAATTAATCATCTTCTTTTAAGATCGAGTGTTATGTTTTAAGACATGTTAAGACACATTTTATAAAAGATGTTTTGAGACATATTCGTGTCTTTATGTAATTTCGAGGAGCAGAAGTCACTGTCATCATTCCATAACGTTTGTTTATTCATCACTTTCATCTAATTGGTATATCACAGTTTTGGCGGCAATTTTAAAATTTAAATTTTTCAAATTCAGTTTGTAATCTTTTAAAATGAAATGGCCCTACAAAAACGCGTATCACGTGACAAGCCGCGCAACCTTTGACATTTGGATCGCTCCAAAGTACTGGACGTTTCTTGGGTCAAGAGATAACGGATTCGTAAATCGGCTTACCCGCGTTGTATTCTAGACCCGTAATATACAGAGAATGAAGAGTAGCGATATAACGACTGGGACGTTTGAGGCTCGCCGGACCGTTGCGTTTCGATTAGAAAATTGAAGATGAAGAGAACGGAACGTAGTTAAAGAAATGTTTCGAGAATACTGTCCATTGTTAGCGAAAGTGTGCTGTATATGGTGTACAAAGAATGACACTTTTTTCACAGAATTCCATATTAAAATAAATGACGTATGAAAAAGTTTGTATTATGATTTATCGCCACATATTTCATTTTTATTTTCCTCGCTCGTGGAACGTTAGGAACAATCTTCGAAAAGAAGTAATTATAGTAATCAACGTGAAGTCATCGTTAGACAAAATTCGTCATTAAGCTTCCAGTTAGAAGTGAAAGAGGGACCCTCTTAAAATGCAATCATATTGCTCGTGCGTTGTAGTCCTTCGACGAAACCGTAAAAGTCTTAGCGGAAAAATGGAGCAGTCTTGAAATAGAAGATAAAAATATGCGCGGAACAATACCATTCAAATGGATGTAACGTTCCATTCAAGGATGATTGGTGCTCACTATACAATGGTTCCCTCTTTTTGCAGGCAGACAATGATGTTAAAGAACAAAATTTTTTCCGAATAAGATTTCCATCCTGACATCCTTAAAAAATAATTTTCCATGCAAATTTCGCCGTCGATTTTCGGGTCTTCCGGAAATGATTCAATTTAACGACTCGGTTAGTTATCCCGTGATATATACGACGTAAAATCGAACATCTGATATAGAAGCGAATTTATTGAAATAACCGTCAAGAAGTAATGGATTTTTATTGGACGAAAATTGCAATCGTATATTATACTTGGTCATATTTTCGTATTTTTCTATTCCTGTTATTGTAATTACGGTATTTCATAGAAATTTAACTAATAATTTGTTTTCAAATAGTGATAAATTTAAATAATAATAATAGTAACATTATAATAAATGATGACAAAAATTCTTCATGAAACATTATTGAATAGAAAGGAAATTTATATAATTATTAATGAAATTATCGCGATTTATTATTAGTGTTTCTGAATTTGTTTATAAGAAAACCATTGTAATTAGAAAACAAATTTTGCTGACCATATTATGTTGTAAGAAAATAAATTATAATAAATAGATCAGGTTTAAGAACCTATACCTTCAATGAATATTAATTGTTTTAATCCTATATTAAGCATGAATCAGTGAGCAATGCCCTAGCGAAACGAAAATTATATTGTCATTGTAGTATTAATCTATTAATAGTGTATTATTAGTATATTAATAGTATATTATTAATATACTGTCATAATATCAACAAAGTATCAGTATATTGACAATACATAAACAATGTTTTGAAAACTGAAATATATGTTTGCAGTTGGGAATATATTGTCAATATAATGACAATATACGAATAAATATTTCCCAGTTGCTACAAAACATTAACATTTTGACCATAGCCTGCGATAGCTTAATGGTTAGGATATAATGCTGTGATTCATTAGGTCGTGAGTTCGATTCCTCAACATTTCAGTTTTTTCAAACCGATATTTGATATTAAAATACAAATTACAGTTAAAAATGAAATTTAAAAGTGTTCTTTACAAACACATAATAATAGAAAAATATTTTTTTTAAAGTAATAAAATTCAATTTAATATATTAACAATATACTAACACTATTGACAATATACTATTAATATATTAATAATATACTATTAATATACTATTAATATATTGTTAATAAACTGTTATTATATTGTGTTTACAATATATTGTGAATATATTAACAATGTATTTTTCGTTTTACCAGGGTTACCAAGTCATAATAAATTGTATTATTGTTGTTACTATTATCATTGGTTATCATTATTAATTTATTATTATTTTGATTTTATTATTTTTGTTTATTTATTATTATTAACAATAACTATAACAATAAATGACAAATCATAGTAAAAATATCAAGTCAAATCACCAGTGACTGTTATTTTGATTTTGGATATTTTTGTCAACATGTTAATATGCAATTTCATATAATATAATACACAAGTGAAAATATCTTAAAATGAGACACTTTTACGGAATGAATCGTGAAATACGGTAGAAAAATTATCTGACATCATTTTATTTTATATATTTAATACTTGCAAATATGTACAAAAATAAAAAATTAAGTATTACATTTTTTGTTATTACAATATATACATCATCATTTACTGTCGAAAAATGCTTGTTTAATTGCACCTAATGGACTTTTGATGTCAGCGGTTGTATAACGGTTTTGTTTATATAAATTATCAAAATAACGGCCGGCAAAAGTTTTCGAGCGTGAAACATCATTAAGTAGAAATAATAGTAGATTTCATTTTTTTTAGACCAGTACAATATAAATTAATTGGTAACAAAGAAAATGCAACGCTGAATTTAACATTTTATCAACAAATTTTTGATAATTAGGCTATTACAAAAAGTTATCAATTGGATAAAAAAAAATTTTGTTTTAAGATAGTAATAGTATTTTTACTAAATATGGAATTGAAAATTTTTAATCTAAAATTATTTTTCTTGAATTATTATTATCATTATTATTACTATTATTATTATTAATTATTTTTCTTGAATTAATAAATTAAGGATATAATTTTTAAATTTAAATGTATATGTATGTGTAAACAAACAACACTTGTATTAACTATTTTTAAATCTTCACAGGTTCCTGAATTAGGTGAAACCTTAGGTAACTTTGAACCTAAAGAAGTGGAAGTTAAATCAGGCCCAGGTGAAGGAGGAAAGCCACATCACTTGTCCGAGGATCAAAGAAACGATGCACAGCAATCTGAGTCTGATTATGGCATGAACATGGTCTGCTCGGACGAAATTTCCCTGGATCGTACCATTAGAGACACAAGACTCGAAGAGTAATACATAATAAATTTATTTCTCTTCATTTATTTATATTTGAAGCACTTTTTTCAATCAATTAATTTCTCTTATTGAATTACAGATGCAAGTACTGGAATTATCCAGAAAATTTGCCAAAAACTAGTGTCATTATAGTTTTTCACAACGAAGGGTGGTCAGTGCTTTTACGAACAGTTCATAGTGTTATCAAAAGAACGCCGCCACAGTTTTTGGAGGAAATTCTTTTAGTCGACGACTTTTCTGATAAAGGTTTGTGAATTAATATATGGGAATTTGGAAATAGTTCAATTTAATTGAATTTACATTTATGGAATTCAAGTTTCCAACGTCTATTAATAAACAAAAATTAATTATATATCATTTAGTAATACATATTGTAATCAAAAATGAAAAAATTATATTCCTAGACACTGAAATATTCTAGCTTCTTATTGTCAAATTATTCAATCAAAAAATACTATTGTTTCTATGAAAAAAAAGTATATCAGATTTAATTTTCATTTACTAATAAATGTTGGAAACTTCAAGAACATTTACATTGTGGATTTTGAATATATGTTTTTTCAATATAAACTTTGCACACAGAAAATTTAAAAGAAGATTTGGAGAATTATATTGAAAGGTGGTCGGGAAAAGTTCGTCTGTTACGAAACACGGATCGTCAGGGTCTGATTCGCACGAGGTCACGAGGGGCGCGCGAAGCCAAGGGAGAGGTCATCGTTTTTCTGGACGCGCACTGCGAAGTGAACACTAATTGGCTGCCACCGCTTTTGGCGCCTATACTTCAAAACAGGTTGATTGAAGTTATTTGAACTCTTCTTAAACGATCTCGTTGAAAACCAGTCAAACAATTCAATTTTTATTAAACTTCCAATAAAAGTGAATAGTTTTCAATCACAACTTTGTCCAAATTAAATTCCAAATGAAACTAATTAATAAATAAAAATGGTAAGATCATTTGTTAAACAATAGGATTAAATTGAAAAATATTTTATTAGAAGAAACATTGATAATTTAATAGAATTAAATAAAAAATGTACAATTGGTTGAATGGCAGGTGTTACAATTGATTTTTATTAAAAAATAGTAAATTTGATGAGTGGTCAATATACGCATTTAAGCTTGATTTTTAATTAGTAATGTGAATCTAGTAGGTTTTCATTACATGGACAAAGTTACGATTAAAAACTGGGAAAAATTTTATTAAAACAAACAGTTTTAGTTTAATGGAGACAGCAGCAGATGGCGCTACAGATACCATTATGAATGCATCAACTATCATAGTGCCACCTACAACTGTGTTCCCACAAATAAAATGTTTGGATTTGATATATTTAAAGCTAAGAAAACGCAAATTTTATTTCAAGATTTTAAGTTAATTAAATTGTATAATTCATTCAGTTAATAAAATCGATAAATTATCTTTACATTATTATATTCTTATATCTTTATATTATTCAATTTTCGTTTTTTCTATTTCAGAAAAGTGATGACAGTACCAATAATCGATGGCATAGACCATAAGACGTTCGAATATCGACCAGTTTACGAGACCAATCATCGTGGAATTTTTGAATGGGGCATGTTGTATAAAGAGAACGAGCTTCCAAGTCGAGAAGCCAAAACTCGACAATATAACAGTATGCCATATAGGTAAAAAACGCAATGTCATGGTTTTTATATTTATATTTATATCTCAACATGATTTAATTAATGAAATATATAAAATTTATTGGGACTAATTGAATCCGTAGATGACGTTGTTTTCGTACTGTCATTAAGATGGCATTTTCACAAATAAGAAACATTTCTTTATTTTTTTTTTTTAAATCAAGATTTTCGTTTTTATTAAAAACTATTTAAAATCGGTTTGCAATTAAGTAACATCAATTTTAATGTTAGATTCATAGTTTTTTGTTAATTCCCAATAGACATATGTATATTATATTATTATTTATTAACTTTATATATTCATTGCATTCATGATTACGTTTTAAAGACGTCAATTGCATAATCATCTGACTTTTTTTAGGTCACCCACTCATGCGGGAGGTCTTTTCGCCATAAATCGCAAATACTTTCTTTCCCTCGGAGGATACGATGAAGGTCTTCTGGTATGGGGCGGAGAAAACTTTGAACTGTCTTTCAAAATTTGGCAATGTGGTGGCAGCATTTTGTGGGTTCCCTGCTCGCATGTCGGCCATGTTTACCGTGGTTTTATGCCTTACAATTTTGGGAAATTGGCGCAAAAGAAGAAGGGTCCCCTTATTACAATTGTAATTCAATTATTTATTATTATAACTTGATTGTATAGTTTATTTAATTAATAATTTGATTATAAGCTTTTATAATTAGTTGAAAAAGTAATTTTATTTAATTAATGATCAAATTATTATTTATTTTTATTTTTGTTTTAACGTCTGATTTTAAATGGTTAACAAAATACAAAAAATTTCAACTGTCAATTTAAATTTGTATGCACTTTTTTTAATTGGGACTTTTATTACCGAATCTAATAAAATATGCTATTATTTCATCTTTTAGAATTACAAACGGGTGATTGAAACTTGGTTTGATGAAAAGCACAAAGAGTTCTTTTACACACGAGAGCCTTTGGCTCGATTACTAGACGCAGGAGACATTTCGGAACAACTTAGGTTCAAGGAGCGAATGAGATGCAAAAGTTTCCAGTGGTACATGGATAACATCGCTTATGACGTTTTAGACAAGTACCCAGAATTGCCGCCGAACTTACATTGGGGAGAGGTATTTACAATTCTTATTAATTGTATTAATTTAAAGTTTTTAAATTTTACTAATTCAAATTTGTAATGCAATTATTTATATTATTAATTAACCTAATGTCATAGATTATAATTTAATTAAAATATATTACGATTGTCATCAAAAAAATAAATCATTCAATTTAGTTAAGAAACGCTGCAACGACAAAGTGCTTAGACACTATGGGACACTCGCCTCCAAGTCATATGGCAACTTCACCTTGTCATGGTTTTGGTAGTAATCAGGTATATATTTATATAATTTTTTCTATAGTTACACTTTTTTCTTTTTTCCTTCATTTAATATATTATTTTTTCATACCACACAATTTAACAAAATGAACCAATGTGTTTAAATTTCTTTATTTAGTTTCAATTAAAAAAAATTAAAGGTGACCGACTTTTTTATTTTCAGCTAATAAGGCTTAATGCCAAAGGTCAATTAGGAGTTGGTGAACGTTGTGTGGAAGCGAATGGTCAGGGTGTATTTTTGGCTTTCTGCAGATTGGGAACCGTTGATGGACCTTGGCAATATGATGAGGTACGTATATATATATTAATATAATTTTATTTATTATTATTATTAAATTGTAATATATATTATATTATAGTTACATTATAAACATTATAATTTAATAATAATATGCTTGTATTTTAATTGATTTCATTAAATATTAATTAAATTAAATTAAATTTTATTATAATTTAAAATTAACAAAACTAACGATGTTGACTTCTCTGAATTATTCATCTGTCTTATTTTTTAATCTAGTGAATAATATTTATATACATATTTCTTTTAAAGAAAAATTAGTGATAAAATGTCTTTTTTCAAAATATAAATTAATATATTTATATTCAGTAACTATTATTTATCAATCAATTTTTGATTTTTCAGGAATCAAAGACTCTTTTGCATAGGATCCACAAAAAGTGCATGGCTCTGCATCCGCAAAGCCAGCATCTGTCGTTGATGCCCTGTGACCATCACAACATGTACCATAAATGGACATTCCATCAAATTGACCCGAAATGGTGAAGTCACAAAACACGTCCTTGACAAAAATTGTTTTACATTTTTGTCACCACTTCCAAAACTTAGCCTATTAAAGTTTAAGGGAAATCGAACAAGAGGAAACAACGAAATAATCATTCAGACTTTCGTACTGATAATCATTAATATAAGTACTGGCTTTAAACAGCGTTCGATCGATTTCTAAGATAGATCAGATGATTGATTCTAGCGAAATTTATTACTTTTGATTTGCTTTTTCGGATATGTAACGCTCGTATTAAGAAAATAAGACGTCTTGAAATCTGTAACGATTAAACGAGTAGCGATCGCAGCAACGTTATTTAGAACTATCTTTGGTATAATGTTTCTAAAATAAAATTGAAAAAAGTTTCAAACTTTTATTATTTATAGGTTTATATAATAGTCTATAACGATGTAACATTTCTTTGAAACAATCACGATATAAGTATACCTGTAATATTTATCAATTGTTCAAACAACGGAAGTTACGATTTGAAATATAATTACTTGCTTTCAAAAGTAATACATTACGTTACTACCACTTGGTGTTGAAAAATATAGTGCATTACTGTTACTATTACTCAAAAAGTGGCGGGTTATTTCTTTCCCGAAAAAGACATTCCATTTTATCTTTACTATTTATATAAATTAAATTGAAAAAAAATTTTTTTTTACTATTTGTAACTTTATTTGTAACGACGTAACTTCCAACGTGCGAAATGAATTTTTTTTAATAAATTTGGAAATATCCCAATGATAGTTTGTTCTAGATGGCGTTTTTGCTGTTGCAAAGCTATCGCTTGATTATTCTTATGAAATAATATAAATTTTTTATGAACTCTGGTGTCAGTAAAATTCGAAACTGAACTTCATTTTTGAAATATTTAATTCTGTTTTATTGACACCACAGTACCGGAAATCTCGTACTACCAGTCATTAACATTTTAAATACCGCGATTAGCTGGAGCCTACTTTTCGCGACAATAACGTTTTCCTGCGAACTTTTATACCAAGTCACTGTGACTACGCGCACAATGAAATTGTTTTATATTTTTATATCGTTTTTAGCTGCTTACTATACGTTATTTGTACTTAAAGAAAATCTCTTTTTTTATACATTGAAACGAAACGTCATTTGTATAAAGTTATGTTGTACAAACTACATTGTATATTGCTAGATTTTATTCTACTTGTTGGGATTATATTGCATTGACTGTTTGATTGTATCTTTAACTTTTTATACGCAAACCAGTAAAGTATTTTGGAATTTCGTAATATCGAGATTAATTGAGATCAAATAATTTGAAAATTTATAGGCAACAATTAACAGCGAATTCATAGTTTATTGAGGTGTTTAAATATGGAAGCTAACGCAGATATAATGTATATTATAAATATTTTATTACAATAAAAACACGTGTTTGTAAAAAAAGGTGATCTAATTTTATGCAATCAACAATTCAATCAATTATGATTATAAATTATATGATTAATTCATATATTTTATATAATTTTATATATTCCCCGAAAAAGCAGTATGCTTCATGAACATTTTCGCTTAGTTGTATAAAAAGTTAATAAATTTATGGAAAATTCAGCGAATGTTAAAAAGTCTAACGTTTTTTCTGTCGGGGTTCTATATATATATTATATATAATATACTCTGTATAATTCTTAATTTTTTTTTTTTTTCTGTAAGTTGTATGACACCATTTTGGTCGTCACTCACATAACTTTGCTTAACAATCCGTGAAATAACAATAAATAACAGTATAATATATTTATCTTTATCAAAATATGAAGAAATAATTATCACGGTCAAGTGAGATAAAATCAAAACTGGCAAAATTTCTGCTTACATAATTCACTTATAAGAGCAATAATAAATTTTTCTCTACTTCTTAAAAGTATGGAATTTATTTGTCAATTTTTGTTTTTCTTTCTTGCATTTAAATTTCTTGCTTTATTTTGATCGTTTTTATCCCACTTTATCCTTTTAAATGACAATCTACGTAGAATTCAACAATTTTTTGTTCAAAAACTCGTCAAAGCTTCGATAATTATTTACAACTGATTTATATTCAATTTAATTAATTTAAATTGTATCAAGTCGACGTCGTTTTGTCCATTTTGACGTTTTTGTTTAAAAGCGAGTCGATGCACTGACTTTCCTTTTCCTAAAAGCATAATTATTTTTTGAATTTTATATTATTTTAACCATTTAATTATTTTGTATTGTATTAATATTTTAAGTCTATACTAAGTGTGTTTTTTTTTCATACTTGTTTTCAGTACTTACCTGTACATTGTAGGATTTTATGTTTTCGGATCTTAAGTATTTTCTTATAAATGGCGCTAGTAAGATTGGATCCAATTTTTCCAAATTGGTAGATGTGAAGATACTGACCACGAGACTCACACTTATCGTCACGAGGACCCCAGTTACCGTGTACCAAAGATAACTTATTCGATAAATGGCCCACGGCTCTCTAAAAAGGTGATTAATTTTTTAATTGACTTTTTATTTTTATTTCATTTTTTCAATTTGTACTTTTTAATTTACTTCTCCAACTGGGTATAAATATTACTTTTACAAAAAAAATATAAATATATAAATATCTTTATTTTATATAATATTTTCTAAATTATAACAATTGTTTAATTACACGAAAAAAAATCACTTTTAATGAAAGTTAAATTTTTTTTACCTTCAAATGATTATCAATTACTATTAGTATCCAAACTGAATATATTTATTATATATATTTATACTGAATATATTTATAAAATAAAATCATAGTTATTATAACATAATTTTTTAAAAATATATTCCTTACGTGTCAGAATTGTCTATCACTGTTTCAGGTGGTATCAGCATTAAAAGGTTTTCAGTTTCCTGGTATGAATATGTGCAACCTTCCGTGCTGACTGGTTTTGCATCAAAGCTGTTAAAATGTTACATTATAAGTATTATAAACATTTGAATAAATTTAAGAATCTTACATGTAAGGCAACATCGTGTTAAATATTTTTGGACTGTATTAAAAAAGTGATTTTTGAGACTTTTTCATTGATAAAAACAAAGCTGTTTCTTCTGTTAGCATTTTAAGAAATTTAAATAAAATATTTTACTTGAAATATTAACTTATTGCATGTAAGTAAAAAAATTGTAGATAAAATGTCACTAACAAAAATTAAAATCTACTAATTTTACCTTATTCTGCCACTTGTAATAGCTGACTCTGCCGATATACAAACCCAAGCCATGAAACTGAGTCCGGATAAACCTCCAATTAAGGCTCCCTGAAATTAAAAGTAGTAATGAAGAACCGGAACAATGTTATCGTAGTTATAACAAGTTACAAATAAAGTTATATTACAGTTATTAAAATATTGTTTAATATATATATATTTCAAATATAGTATTCTTACTTTTGCATTGATCCATGGTATCAGTACTCCCATTGTGAAAATTGCTAGTGATGGGCCACTTGTGATTGATGATAGACCCATAGATAACTGCACAAAATTACATCATATTCAATTACAAACAAAATCTTCTAAAAGTTGTGGCATCATAATATAGTTGTGATGTCACAATCGTGATATCAAATGATGTGACATCACATCACACACATTTCAAGGTTGTGATGTATATATAGTCAAATGGCGTTTATGTGACAATTAAGTGACATCATTGTGATGTCATCTGGTATCAATTTGACACATGTGATACCATTGTGATGTCACATTTCTCAACTAAATTTACTGAAGAACGTAGTGGTCATGCGACATCTATGTGGCAATTATGTTATGTGACAAAGATGTCTTTTTGAATTCATGTAGTATTTATGTAACAATTATGTGATGTGATTGTGATACCATTTGATATTAATATGACACATATGTGATACGATTGCGATGTCACAATCGTCATGTCAAATGATGTGACATCACATATGTGATATCACACACATTTCAATTTTATGATAAATGACAATTAAGTGACATCATTGTGATACCATCTAGTATCCATGTAACACATGATACCATTGTGATGCCATTTGGTATTAATTTAACACATATAATACTATTGTGACATCATATTTCACAACTAAATTTGTTAAAAACATACTTGTGATCTTATATAGCATTTACGTGGCAATTATATGACATAGACACCGGTGTGAAATCATTTAGTATCTGTGTTACAATTAAGTGATATCATTGTGATGTCATCTTGTATCTATGTGACGAACACGTGAACTATTCTGATGTCATCTGGCATGTAAAAGACACATATGTGATATCACTGTATTTTCACAATTTATAACTGTCTCTCCGTAACACATTTGTGACTTCATCTGGCATCTATGTGACAATTATGTGATACTATTTTGATATCACATTTCACAACTATGTCTCTAAGAAATTGGAAACGTATATGTGTAACACAATGGTATCACATATGTGATACCATTGTGATGTCAACGTTATTCATATGTGACATTCAAGTGACTCGTATATGATATTATCTCGATACCACCGTTTCATGTGACGCTGATTATGATTATCACATGTATTATATTTTATTTTCATCATTTTTTTAATTGCAATTTTTTAATCTTATAATTACCTGTAAAACATGCGACCCAGCTTTCTCAACAACAAACACCAAACCGGTGCACAAGGTACCAAGTAAAACAACCGTCAGCTTCATCAGTCGCTCGGCATTTTTTGCACTAAATGGTTTCTTCCTAAAAGGCTTAATGAAATCCTCGAAAACGACTGCTGCCATGGAGTTTAGTCCAGTTGATAAGGAACTGAAAATCAAGACGTGGTAGTATGATCAAATAATTATGTCTATTATGTTTATTTACAAAATTTAAAATAATTAATTTTATATGATTATTTTACTTTAAATACTATATTTTTTTGTTCCACTTTAATATAATTTGAATTAATAATTGTAGAATACCTCAGAGCTGCGCTAAAGACAGCCGATACAAAGAGACCCGGCAAACCTGGAAAATCGCCCAGAACGTTCATCACCAGCAAAGGTAACAGTTGATCCTTTTGTTTCGCTAACTGCAAATAATTCAATAATAAATACAAAATTTTAATTTCATTTCAACTAAATGAAATTAGCGAAAAATAATTTTCATTCTATCTATCTGTTTATAAAATCTTATCTATAAAATTTTATATTAAAATATCAATTTAATACATAAAATATTCACATGTATTTTTTAAATTAAATAGGATTAATTTTTTTCAGTAAAATTGTCACCTTTGTAGTTAAAGGATCGCATTCGTGGTACCAGGCATAAATTAGCATTCCGGCATAACCACAGGCAGCATTAAGAATCACAAGTCCAAAAACGTATATCCAAAGAGCTCTGGAACAAAAACATTTTGTACTTCAAGATTTGATACCATAAAAACCTAATATCAAAACATATCTTGACTTTTCAATTCAATTCTATATATTATCCATAAATTTTCTAATACTAAGTGTGACATAATTGTGATACAAATGTTATATTGTCCTAAAATTAAACCATGTATTGAATAAACAATAAATATAAAATTCTTTCAGTGAGTTTTTATATACTCAGATAGGAAAAGTTGTATCAACGAATATTCATTTTCAAATTTCGCGCGCTGAAAATTTCGGTTGGATTGCGCGACATTTGAATTTGGTATAATGGCGTTTGCATACTTGCGTGCCGCGGTGATCGAAGGGAGAGACAAATAGCGCTGAACCATGTTCTGATTGATGGCTGAAACGTGTAAGTTGTGAATAGCGCCACCAACAATTAAAGACCACATACTGTGCCTGATCAACGGACTAAGATTTGTCCTGGAATCAATGAGATAATTAAATAATATATTGTCAGATGATACACTCAATAAACAACCTAAAGATGGCGCAACTGAATCTAAGTATTCTTCATTTTGCTATTAATATCAAAAAATAAAAATAATTGCACTTTATAAAAAAACTTTATTTTTGTATTAATCATATTCAATAAAAAAAAATCCAAATAATAAATTGAATTCAATGATAATAAATATAATAAATATGCATGTAATTATTTTTTACAAGTTGATCAATTGATCAAAATTGATGAATTAATTATATTCAATCATAATGAAATTAACAAACATTTATCTAATTTAACTTCTTTTTTTTGTGTCATTTCAAAATTTTCGCTCCATCTAAATAGATAATTAAAAACAGTGTTCCCAAGTTTACCAGCTGCGCGCTGCGGTTTCTTATCTTTATTTACATAATTGTTATAATTAGTTAGAATAATAGGTTTTATTTTGAGCATTGCATATTGCGCAAACGGGACTATAAATCATTCTTATCAGCGGCTTACGTTGGTATCTCGAGTCTTCCCGACTCCAAATTCCGGCGCATAACCACGGAAAGGCCGCCTAAATCGACGGTGCCCTTAATGCCGATTATCAGCATGGTGCTGAACATGACGAATGCCTGGATGAAATCCGTCCAGACGACTGCCCTTAAGCCACCCTAGATCATATATTTAACATTTATATTATTATTAATAGTATATTGTTACTGAGGGCGCCACTGCATCCGAGGCATGTACGCTATTTTACAGATAGAGGGAGCGGATGGTAAGGTGGAACTTACCGCCATAGAGCTGTAAGGATACTATTTTATAGCCCAAGGAGTGGTTAGTTCCAATTTTGTCCGCTCCCAAGG